>JAIZAY010000173.1:0-88424 GCA_029531755.1 Holothuria leucospilota
AAAGCTCAGGCTTGCCTGAAAAATTGCATAATTTCATTGGAAGTCTTTGATAAGGATTGGGGGAATGGATAAAAAAGAAACGTCTGAAATCAAGGACAAAGACAAGATCAAAATTTATACTGTGACGAAAGAACAACCATTCAGTTCTCTTGTTCAGCCCACTTCAATGTTGTGAATTTTCCATGGGAACCTGCAGCTGTACACACATTGTCATCTCCATCTACCAATGTTTCATCTATTACCAGTGATAGTCATTTGAAAGAAGATTTATTGTCTTCGTGTTCACCAGAAGTCAACTCTTCTCGCACTGACAGCATCGGCCAGAATCTTCCATCAGACTCTATTCTTTGCGAGGAGTCTGACTTGCCAGATGTACAACCATCTGAGAGTACTGGCACTGTGTCTGAGGGCTCAGGTAGCGACAAAGTTCAAGAAAGGTTTGTTGTAACCCATACATCTGCATAGCTTTGACTGCACTTCATACATATTCACTGTACTTTATGACATTGTGATTGAGCTCTACTTATACAGTGTTATATTTGTATCTAGAGTGTGCTCATACATGACAGACCCTCATTACAACAGTGATCTCATAGCCAAATTCCAGTCAACTTGAGAGCCAAGATTCCTTACCATCTATGTTATTACCAAAGCTGACACACAATGGTCCCAACTGCAGCAATAAATTGCAAAATTTTCAAGCCAAGAGATCATCTGTCCATTCCATATTTAAAAACCAATAAGTTAAAGATATTATACCTACTCGGAAAAGTTCTGAGGTCAGGACACTACCCTTTCCATTATTATTAGAAATCATCTAAGTCTACATGACCATAGCTCTGAGTCAACTGTATAGTCTAAGCAACCAATTCAGTTTCAAATGAGTCATGTACAGGTTTGCCTTTACAGTTTACTACACTTCTCCTGGTATAGTAAAAACTGATTTTTTTCACCATGGATCAAAATGACCAGTTGGTGAATCGTTGTTACCAATGTCACAACTACCAGACACGAACATTAAGAAGGCTACTTGAGCATTTTAGGTTAGTAGCTACTTGAGCATTTTAGGTTAGTTCATTCACATGAGCCTTTTTTTGGGAACATAGTTTTGCCTTTATGTTCCTGTCCGATCCGGTTTGAGTTTTTGTTTTTTGTTTGTATGTGCCGTTTCGATGCACTTAAAAAGCACACATTCACATGAGCCACATTTTAGTATTCGGTGTGGCATATGTGAGAAAGTGTACACCAAGATAGACTCATATAAAAAGCATATTCAACGCACTCATAAAAAAATTACAACAGATGATTGTGAAGAAAATGACATGTCAGTAGATTGTGTTGATGAATTACATGGAAGTAGTGGAAATGAACCAAGTAGCTACCAAGGCACAGATGGAGACCAAAATAGATTTGAAACAGAAGATAGTTCATCAGGGTAAGACAGGGTGCATGAAGCTGTAGGTTTGTTTATCTTGAAAATGAGAGAAAAACATAACCTACCTAGGACAACAATGAATAAACTCCTGCAAGATTTACATTCAGTGTTGACATGTGCTCAGGTTCAGCAAAATATTCAAGTAAAGAGTGTTCTCAGAAATCAAGAGATAGGCACAGAAGGAGTTAATGCTGTTTTAGAAGCTCTAGACAGAACATCTCCACTGAATGTTTTAGATTATTTTGGTAGTGAAGCAAATCGAGAGAATTTTGTTAAAAATAACACAAATTTTGTGCCACCAGTGGAATATTTTCTTAATGAGGCCCAAACTGCTACATACACTTATGTTCCAATACTTGACACCATACGGTCACTTCTCAAACATGAGGATGTTTTGCATGAAGTACTCAATACACATCAAATGTGTGAAAGTGGTGTCCCTACAAAATTGTTGTGATGGAGAGGTTGTGTAATAGTAACCCACTTCTTTCAGAACAGCCATCATTACAAATTCAACTTTTTTTTGATGATTTTGAAAGTTTGTAATCCTCTAGGTAGCTATAGCAAAAAGCAAAAACTAAATGCCATGTATTCACAATTGGGAATTTGCCAGCAAATATAGATCCAAGTTGTCTTCAATTCAAACTAGTGTGGTTATGTCAAGACAAATTTATTGAAGGAATTTGGCTTGGAACATCTTGCAAGACAACTGGTAAATGACTTAACCTTACTGTTGAAATAATAATGGTGAATGTTACACCATTAAAGGCACAGTTTCTTATGTTGTAGCAGACAATTTGGGCAGCCATGGAATTGGAGGATTTAAGGAAGGATTTACTGCTAGTAGAATTTGTAAGTTTTGTATGTGTACCTATGGCAAGCTTGAAACAACCTTTCTTGTCAACAAATTTCCGTACAAGAACCATAGATTGGCATAATCATCATCTTCAAATAGTTCAGGCACATCCAATTTGGCTTCTGTGTATGGTGTTTAAGGGAGAGTCCCCATTGAATAGGCTATCATATTTTCATGTTATTGGCGGGCTTCCATTTGATCCAATGCATGATCTCCTGGAGGGAGTAAGCCCACTTGTTTGGAAGCCAAGTTTAACATCACTCATTTTGTCTCAGCATGGTTCAAATAAACAACTCAATAACAACAGTTTTCAGTACTCAGGATCAGACAAAACATCAAAACCATCTCTGCTCAACTGGTCTTCTGGAAAAGTAGTGTTCAGGCAAAATGCTTCTCAAATGTGGTGTTTCTGCAGACTTGCCCCAGTAATGTTTTGGTGGGAACGTACCAAGAGGGATGTCATGTTTGGGATGTAGTTCTACAATTGAATGATGTACTAAATCTTGTTTTTGCTCCAAAGATTAACTTTCAAATGATAGGCATACTTGGATGGTGTCGTGCAAGACTTTTAAAGTCCTAACTTTGTGTTTATCCAGAAAATGGTCTTACACCCAAAATGCATGATCTAGTTCATTACAGCAAGCAAATAACAGACTTTGGACCATTAACAAATTGCTCACCGATCAGGTTTGAAGCGAAGCACAGCTATTTTAAGGACCTTGCTAGGAAGACAAAAAATAGAAAAAATCTAGCAAAAACACTCGCAATGCGTCATCAAGGTCTAATGAGCTTGTATTCTACATCTGGTAATTTCTTAGGGTTAGACAACATAATTTCTACTGGCTTGAAGGAGCATATTAGTACATTCCAGCCAATAATCAGAGATAGATTGATGCAAAATCTAGGGTGTGAAAAATTACAGACAGTTTCTTCTGTTACAATTGATAGCATTCTCTACAGGCCAAATTTTGTTGTGGCATCTCACATTGCTGATGGTGTATTGTATTTTGCTAAGATTGATAAAATAATACTGCACAATTCAGAAGCCTATTTTGTAATGAAAAGCTATGAAGACTGCTTTTTGTAGAAAGCTTCACTGTTATATTGCATCAGAGGTCCTTTCCGATACATAATTAGTGAAATCTTCAGATATCAAAGATTTTCATCCTTTGTCTATTGGTCATGGAAATGAAGGCCTTTGTATTGTTCAAAGATATAGGTATATGAAAGAATTCATGTAACAACTACAGATCCTTCAGAGTAGCAAATTCAGGCTAAGTGTCTTGCAATGAACATTAGCTTGTGGCTTACTTTTGGGAGTCGTGGCAGTAGAAAGTTGGTCTGAATTTTGTTTGCTGTTCCATATCTTGGCCTGGAGGTGTTCTTTAAAGTTCCAGTACAGTATGATAAATATTAGTGTGACTATGGTGGCAGTTTTTAATGATGTATATATTGAAGACAAATATCCATCATTTCCAAAGGTACCTGATGACCTGAGGGGTGTGTTAATGAGGTGGTTGTTAATCAACCAAACAAGCTGCTATGCCATACCCTTTGTTAGCTGCAAATGTTTCTCAGTTGTATATCCTATGGACCAGACACATTAATTCAGCCATGTGGGGGTAGGGGGGATGGAGCACAACTATTTGGCCTCAGTAAATCTATGGGCCTTAAAGAAGGGTTTCGCATGAGCATTAGGCTACTGCAGATTGTACTCAAATTTAAGATCTCAGGATTTTTTTGGGGGGTGGGGGGTGGGGGATAATGGCCCATGCATCCTTTCTTATACACCTATGTCATATACTGTAGACATTTTAAGTTCAAATGAAGTTGATTACCAGCAATCAAGTATATATTTTTGGACAATATAGAAGCCCACCAACAAGCAACCAGACATTGTGCGATATATAAAACATAGTGTGATTTATTTGCAGTATCTCACACACTGTCTTCCCATCTTTCTCCCTGATATGTTTCAAGAGTACAGTACATCACTGATTGATCCATTTCATATTCATCACACTATGTAAATTTTGTCGTTCCTAATTACATCTTTTTTCAGTTCTCCTCAGAAAATTTATCGCAATGAAGGGGTGGGGGGCATCTTCACAGAGAATTCTCTATTGTTAATTTATATTTCTTGCCATGTTTTTGTTTATACTTGTCTTGTCACAATGATGTCTAGTTGATTGAGTATAGTACAGCTAGTAATTTTCATCTGTTGGGTCAATAGCTACAAAAGAAAACTTGTGAATATTGTATTATGAATTATTTCTTTGATCTTGATTTTCAGAGTGACATTTACCTTCAAGCCATGGCCAGTTCATTTAAAAATTCCCAAGGAAAATATGTCACCGCAACTGCGACATACACTTCAGAGGGGAGTTTTCCCCTCTGATAAGCTGAGGCTCCATCTTATACAAGTGATATTTGATTACATGTGGCAGTTTGGAAGGTTGGTACTGTATAGTATATTCTGTTTTAGTTTGTGATGTGCCTGTGTACCCTGTTTCCTTGATTGTGAGAAAAGGTGTATTTAAAATTGGATTATGCACTGGGTGCTGCAAGCGTATCTAGATTTATATGAAAAATTTATTCTTTTCTCACTAGACAACACAAAGTTCACTTTCTTTAAGGCAATAGGCAGTCGCCCAAACTTTTCTTTGAAAAATCAGCAATCTCTCGCAAAATCCCCCCTTATTACATTATAAGCACATCTGAAGCCGTTTTCTGAACATAACTATCACAAACAATTAGGTAAAGCAAGGCGCAATTCTCTTGAATTTCACAATTTACTGACAAAAATATTGTCACATGATCAAAATAGGCCAATCATGGACTAGAGTGACAGGATACACTCACTCTGATTGGTGTGACTGCGTTACTGCCTTTAAAAACTGACAGTTAATTACTTGTGTCTATAACTACTGTGATGGCTTGCCCCAAGCATGCACATCATCATCACTTCATGTACGTCCTACTAACATGATGAACTGGTCACGGTAAAATATTGAGCTCAAGAAACCCTATAGCCATAGCATGCAGAGTGACTTTTGATTACAATCCTGCCCAAATTGTACCATGTAATTTTTTGCAACTGAAGTGGAAAGAAGCTTGGTAAAGTGATAATAATAGACCTCCAGCGGTGGGTTTGGAAATTTGATATACGTACCTCACTTGGACAATAGATAAGTGAGGTTAGGAAATCAACTTTTTTATCGGGGTCAAATCACCATGATGCATTTTAAGATGTTGCAGTTTTCCAAATAGAAGGGTTTTACATGAACCTAAACTGCATATTGACTTTGTTCATGTGAAATTTTGCATGCACATGAAAACTTTTTTTTCAGCCTCAGGCTTTGCTAGTTAAAATTGCAGTTGCAACGTGTATAATATTCTGTTACTCTATTTTCTAATTCAAACCCTGTAGCTGCCTGGTTCTCAATATTTACAAAATGTAACTTTAGCCAGCTAGTAACAGTGAATCTGAGATATCACATGACACATTGAGATACAAATATGTAGGAATCATTCCCAAAGAGTTGTGAATACTTGAGGACATGCAAATATCAGATCATAAATGGTCATATTGTATAAATTGTCTTTTGTTGTCAAAGAGTTTATAAAATCTAAAAATAGCAGCTCATTTTTAATTGGCTGCTTTATGGGGGTGATGAAAACTTAATTAAGGGAAGTTGAAGGTTGATATGAATAATTGTTATGATAATAAATCAATTTGTGGTCCACATGCCTTTTGCATGTTCGTCAAACCAATCATTATAAAGTTATACTATTATTCTGAATTTTGATCTGGCTTTTAGTAGCATATTGTGGTAGCATGGTTTTATGTTAGTGCATATAAGAAGTTCCATAGTTTACCTAATATTCATATCATGGGGCCCGTCAATACATGTTGGACCCTGAACTTGGGTTCAGTATCCTCAGCAGTGTACCGTCAAACCTTTTCAACCATGACTAAAGGGTATAAGTATCATATATATTACTGTGTGTCTGTGTCTGCATGAGCGTTAGCTTAAAATATTTCTTTAGTGGGATCCCTCCATTATGGTGTATTCTCTTTTTAAAACTAAGCTTATGTATTAGCCAAAGATGAAGTCAAGTTTCTCTTCTCGGCAGGTCATGTCATCTGCAGCTATCTTAACTACTTAAGTCACTGACTCGAATCTCGATGTTATTTTAATAGGGGAAAATTCCCCACAATTTTTCAAGTCAGGCACAGTTACTGGGTTGCGACTCGAGTCACGACTTGACATCTCTGTCATTAACTGAGTAATAGCTTACTGTATATTCATAGTATTTTTAGTTTTGTATTTCACTAACCACTGTCAGCCCTCTTTTTGATATCAGGCCATCAAGTTGTGGAGCTCTTCCGTCTCCATGCATGTACCTACTTCTGATATGTCATTTTTACTTATTTACAGCCATCCAACTAGACTTCACTATGAACAGATTGCACAACTACTTGTCAAGGAGTACCCATGTCTTGCCCAGACTAATGTTCCAGCAGCCAAACCCTATGTAAGATATACAAGAGACAATTTATCAGGATAGGAAGTATTGATAACACAAATAATTTTGGTAACATTTCTTACACCAGTAATTTACAACCATATTATGTTTTAGTATTGATTCATTTTAGAATGGATTCTTGACTTCTGCCCAGTATTATATTGACATGTTGGCAACTTAATAAACAGCTAGAAGAAAAAACCAAACTTTAGGTAGAAGCCATACTTATGTGATAACTGTAAGTGTAGGAATTCATGAAAATATTAACATGGAAAGAGAAAAGTTCTGCTTGCATGCTATTTCAGATGGAAATATTGAAGTGGGGCTTAAAGAATAGAATTAAGCAGAAGACATTTTAACCAAATTTATATTTTAAAGGTAATTAAAAGCATAACAGTTCAGAAATCAGGAGGAAAAATTAGAAAGGTCTGAAAAAAATCTGGACATTTATTATTGCCTTACAAATCCTTGCATTTTGGAAGTTTCGACTGGAAAAACTGCCATATGGTATTAAAATTTGAAACCTTACACTTTCGGTACTGTAGTTGTGATCATGTTAGGTGAAGATGTAAAAATAAAGGCCATTTTGTTCTAAATTCTTTATTTTTCTGCACCAAAGATTTCCATTTTAGTCTTCGAAGAGTCTGAAAAAATCTTGACTTTCACTATGTTTAAGAGTAGAAAAGTTGTTAGAGCAAACATTCCTAAAGGTTATTTGGCTTGTAATTTTCAAACATGATAAAAACGTTTATTTTTAAACGGCATAAGCATTCCCCCCCCCCCCCCCCCAAAGTTAAGTTTCAAAAAATATTTAATTCTCACTCTAAATTTCTTTTTATTTCCCTTCCAAGTACCTTTCATTATATTTCAGTACTTAAATATTACATATCCAAAGTAAAGCAGTGAGTTACTCCTCATAAATTTCACAATTCAGGGACAAAAATATTGTCACATGATTCTCATGAGCCATTGATGAAATACAGTAGTCTCCTTGACTATTCAGATTAGGATGACTGCATCTTCCCTTTGAATGGCACAAAGACAATTTCAAATTTAGTTCCTTTTGTAACTAGTACAGTAAATTAGGATGCAGTTTATTTGGTCACACAACGTGTACATACATACGGACTCAAGTCACCTATTTCTACATAACCAGCCTTTCTGCTGTGCTCATCAGCCCAGTGACATGTTCATTATTGGTAAAATCATGTACCAGTCTCCGAGATTAAGCAGACTGAGGGCCACTGATTGTTTGTCTATGACATGACATGTTCATTGCTCTTTTAATGTAAATTTTCCTAATTTTTAAATTGACCCATATCATATCTTACTGAAAAGTCATGCAAGACTTACCTTTCAACCTGTTACACTGTCAGGAATGAAGTAGTAAACCAAGGCTTAGTATATAGGCACCAAACGACTAGTTCCAGGGCTAGTTTAGAGGCATGCCTGTATGTGTGCAATCACTACTGAAATAAACCTGCATCCACCAATAGCACTCAATATGTAATCAATATGGAATATAAATCTCCCAGGTCAGGGACAAGTAAGAAGTTTAGTAGTTATAAACTGAACCATAATTAAAACACCGCCTATGTACAGTAACCAAACCCAAACTAACCTAACATAACCTTAATTCCTACTTGTAAAGTGTGTTTGCAAGAACTGAGTGATTAATGAGATCAGATATCGAACAAGGTCTAGGTGTATTTTGAGGAAGGTTTAAGCTTGTATGTAAACTTGAAAACATTACTTTTATCTCTTTAGGATTACTGGAAGCTAAAGCTTTCAGACAAGTTCCGAAATGAAAGAAAGAGCATGGGGTCTGCATCATTGACAGGAAACAAAGTCAAAAAGTTGCCACCCGAGCCAAATCCTGGTGAGGATACAGAATCCATAATAGCTCATATCAGGTAAGATTCGTGCAAACTTATGAATAGTATAGAACAGCTTTGTGCCAGTTTGGTCTCTATTGTACATAACATCTTATTGTTTTTCATTGTCAGTAAAATGTTGTAGAACTAATTTGATCTGCAATACATTACATGCTTCTTTTATAATAAGTATTCAGCTTTTTATGCCTAGATACAGTCAAACTTTGGTGCCCATTTCCGGGCAGACGTTGTATCTTCGCGCTTCGTATTAGGAAGAGACTTAAAATTGTTGCTCATGTACACATTGCTCAAACTCAGCTGATCTTAAGTACCTTCAACTTACAACGTTCTAATAAGGATCAAGGTCCAAGCACCATTCTTAAGTAACTATGCTTATTTTCTGATAGAAGCAGTATGAGCTTATGTAAAAAAACATGACCTTTTTCTGTAATGGTTCCACAGGTTTCAGTTTCATACTGCATGGAATTATAGAAAGGCACATCATACTGACAGAGTAAATCCATTACCAGGGGAATGTTCTTTCCTCATGTCTCTTTATCAAACCAACCACTGTCAAACTCATGTTCAGAAGATAGACCTCTCCCAGCATATTGCAAGATTGTAAAATGGAACACTGAGTTGGCATTATCATTGCTTCTAATCTGTGTTGAAAAAATCCAGCCTTTTTGTGCAAATTCTTTAAGTGCATGGACAGTTTCACATTGACCTATAGACTTGTTTGCAATAGGCAGCACTTGTTGACTTTAGCATACAAAAGTATACATCTCCTGACCTGATGGCATCCACTTCATTTTAAAACATAATGTACTATGTAACTATCAGACTAACAGACCCATTTTCTGGGAAAACATTCCATTTTTACTAAAAGATATGGTGAGTTTTATAGTCATGCGGAGTGGATAATGTAACCCCTCAAGTTATATTACCCAAGTAATAACCTAGGCCTATGACATTTTCACCTTGTCCGTTTTTCAAGCAAAGTAATACTTGATAAATTAAATTTCTTTAGATAAAAGTAGCATAATATATCCCACTTATAGTACTAATTCTATGCGGCAGCAGGAAAAATTATGAAAATACAATGGTCTTTGAATAGGTCCCATACTAAAATTTTCTACTGATATATTTTGACATTGTTTCCGATTGCGGCCAACATTCGTACTTTTCAATTTTTAGATGGATGGAAGATGAGTTCAAGAAGAGAACACCTGACTGGGAGAGTGTAAAGAAGCTTATGGGAATAACTTTTGAAGACAGACGCAAGGATGTCAGTAACATGCTGATTCCAGTGATGAAAGAAAAATACCCTTCCATGTTTACTGTGACTGAGGTAGTGTAGTACATGAGTTCTGAGAAGAATAGTAAACAATCACTTTTATTCTGCATGTAACAAAAATCTCAAAACTGAAAACTATACAAGTGCCACCAGTTTTGATGACAAAGGCTGGTTTATATTGATTCCATTCCATTGGTATCAGAAGAATTGAAGGTTACACAATACTGGAAGGGGCATTAAGCAGAGGATAATGCACAATCTCGGGTTAAGGCAAGCGATGCATCAGGGTGCAGCATGCAGGGATAGCCAGTTAGTTAGTTAAATGTGGTTTAACGGCCCAGTTTCCAAGCAATTGGTTCAAGTTGAGCTGGCCACGGCCTTTTTCCAGTTGTGGCATTCTAGCAGCAATAGCATTAACCAACAAGGGTGCATTATCTTTTATTAATACACAGGGTTAGGATTGTTTTAACTTAATATATTTATTAATACACAACAATATTTTGATTTAATTTTGATTCAAAAGATGAAAGAGAAAAAGAAAATTTTTACGTAAGTAGTCAAAATATTATCAGCAAAACAACCCCGAGTAAGATTGTGCCTTGATACTCTTACCATGAGTTGATTGGTAGATCCACCATAGTCATCTGACCACAATTGACCAATAGAAATTTAGGATTATTACCAAGTATGAATGAATTTCTCTTAACCTATTGTTCTTGTATACTTGTATAAGAGTTTGTGATAAAATTGTGTCACTTTTGACACATAGGTAGTCCTTGGTATTTAGATAGTTCTTTGCCATTTATAGGAAAGTTTTTGTCTTCCCAGGTGGTTCTAATTCTCCCATCCAAGTAACCTCTACCTCGATCCTCCCATATTATATAAAACTTTGTGGAGATGCAAACCTATATTATTGCTTAAATTAGGCCATGTACTGATGGTGAACATACAAGACTGTATGTGTAATCCCAGCACACTCTCTCTGCATTTTGAGGAATTTTAGATACCATGCATCTTTTTGAATTGTCAAATTTTGATGTTAATCAAAGAGCAGTTACTATAAAACTTTGAATTTTGATATCCCTACACAGAAAGCCTGTTCTTCAGGTTATGAGTGTCTGTCTAAAAGTTTCAATGCTGTTATTTAGAAATGAGTCATGGCCCTATAGCCTTTCCTTATTAAATGCAATGGTGAAACTAGTTCCCAAATTTAAATCACCTGCAAAAGGTTGGTTTAGTGCTGTATGCTCCTTCCCTGGTCCATTTATTTATGTTGGTGCATTATTGCATGTTTGGAACTGATTACACTTGTTTATTTTCAGTAGTGAATTATTCTTTCACATTTTGTTGTATTTATGTTAAAGATCTTTTAAGTTCTAATGATGTATTTTGTGGGCCATGGTATCTCAGCACCTGTCAGTCATCTTAAGATTTATACCAAAGATGTTTTTTGGTATAAAAAATGTTGTTTTTCGGTTAAATTATTTAAATGAAACACACACATTTGCTTTTAATTATGCACCTTTCAGAAATATGTAAATTTAATGGCAATCCATCATGTGAAAGATTACAAAAATACTGCTATTGTCATAAGAGAATTCCGCCCCTTGAACGGTGGACATTTATACTGTGACCTTGATTTCCGAATCTAGCAGTGCAGTGACGTATTTTTGCGGTTATTAAACCTTCTCATACTGGTCTTCAACCTTCAAAAGATTCCAAGGATTGATTTCACTGCTAGTCTTTGTTCGAGCTGTGAATACCCGGTGGAATTACCAAGGTCACTTAATTACGTGCGGTTTTCTATCATTGAAAAATCGGCCAAGTCGTGACGCCCAGTTTCAAGGGGGAGATTTTTCTGATGTGTCGTTGTTCATGAAGTCGATCATTACTGATATTCTATCAAAAATGTAGACATACCCTTGCAAAAAAGAGTGCGTCAACCTGCGTCAGTTACATGCAATCACATCTGAAAAACAAAAGGAACCACGCATGTTCCTGGGTGGCAAACCTGTGTTTTTGGAACCATCTAGGCACAGGTTTACACATCTCTTCTTGCTTTCTATTTTAAGCCACAGGTTTCGACTCAGAATTCTTTGTTAACATTATTTGTAATTGCCACTCTGTTTGCTGGTTAAACCTGTGCCAAACTTGTGTCAAACCTGTGACAAAGTGTGGCACCTGGCGAACCTGTGTCAATTTCAAGGGAAAACAGGTTTCCATGCAAAACATGTTAAAACCTATGGCAGACACGTGTGAAAACCCGAGGATTTGGAACAAATTGATACACTTTTTTGTAAGGGTAATGTGCAACAGCTAGGTCATTGTTTGTAGATAGCCATTTGAGATCTGCGTAATCTTGACAGGAGTGATTCAGTTGCTGTGTGTGGATATCTTATTATGACAGAACAAACATTCAGTGCATGGTTTATTGGCACTTCCTTCTTATTGACATCTTTTTGCAGATTCATAATGAATTTACTCGAATCACAAGTGTTGGTAATGTGGTGAACATCATCTAAGAAAACATCAAGCCGCTCCGAAAAGCAATTTTAGAATACCCCACAACAGACAAAGAAATCTTACAGTTGAGAAAGATTGCTGCTACAAAAGTAGAAGGCTGTTTAACTGTGGAGAAAGCTGAAGGTAACTTTAATCTGCATGTTCAGAGAAAATTAGGAACACCATTACCAATGTAAATGTTATATGTCTTGCACTTGAACAGCTTGTGAAATATCACTAGCTGAGTGGTGAGTTTTGAAATGCTTATGCCTTAGCTCTTGCCATGTACAGTCAGGGTTTTCATTAGGCTTCCAATCTCAAGAGTCCCGAAACTCTCGGGCTTCCATTTCGCGCGTACCCCCAAAATTTCCAAGAGTTCTGTACTTGTACTGTAACCTGTGGTATACAGATATGTAAATGCATGCACAAGATATGGAGCTATCCTCTAACCCTTCAGACAGGCATATGTATCGAGCTTCCATGGATGTAAACGGAGCATATCCCATGATTGGCATGCATGACAGACCCACAGCATTATATTGCTTCCAGTAGTATATCTGCATAAACTGAAAAATTCGCTGGAAAATATGCAGGCTTGAAGCTTCAAAGGAACTTTGCAAATGTGCGGTACAGTATATTGCAGCACATTTTGGGTATTTTTTGCCAAGAAATTTTGTAACATAAAATTAAAGCTACAATTTTTGTGGGTATTAGGCTGAACATCATGCGTTCACAGGACACACAGGATTTTCTTTCTAGCGTCTAGGCGGCTTGTCGTGCGTCTGAGACCCGGGAGCTCGGGTTAACCAAAACCTGACAGTCAACAACTATCAACAAAAATTTTATTGAAAAGGAAAAGAGACGAAGCTGTGTCATCATTTTGTCACCTAATGGTCCTGAGTGTATACACATCATAAAATATAGAAACAGGAGTATTGATAGCAAGTCTATTTTTTTCAAAGTAAACAATTCAAACATACAAAAACAATCATGCCTGATCATGGCATGACGTAGGTGTAAAGTTGGTTTTATGTTTTTTCCTGTGATTAGTGCCTTGTTGCTATTACATGAATCTGCAATGTTTTTTTGTCACTGCACATCAAATGCTGAACTTACTGATGGCCTACATGCATCTTTATATAGCCTTGTCCAATCTAAAGAAAGTTGCCTTTTGTGTGTTTGTATGTTTCCTAGCTATGATGTGCTCATGATTATGACTACTTTGGTGAAATCATATACTGAAAACCATATATGCCTATAGTCAGAACAGGTTATACTTGACGTATTTTGTTTCAAGAAATAGTACGTGGTAACTAGTGTTGCTTTGTGGATAGGTCTGATCGGCTGTCATTAGCCCTGATTTTTATGTAAATTTTGTAACTCCTCTCTGGTGTGGTGAACAGCCTACTGAGATTCTGGAAGTAAACTTCATGTGGCATGTTTTACATTTCTTCTTAGCAGTGATTTTTTATAACTTCCTCCCACTTGAAGCCTACAGTTTAAGCAAGTTCTTTTTACTTATTCACTTATGTGCAAATCAACACACTAAATTCTCTTAAAGGTATTAGTTTTCAGACATGTTTTAAACTCACGTGTATCTGATTTCATGATCTCAGTATTCCTAGAGGGAGAAGATGCCATAAATAATCTTTCACCTTTGCTTAATTCTACACTACATTGTGGGTTGGCATCTTTACTAAAATGGAACATCTAACAATAAATTGACAGGGTTTTACCTTCCTTATCTTATCATTACAAATGAAGACCCTGTGTGCCTTGTATGTTCTCCCGGCCATATTTAAGCAAAAGCCATCACTGATAATGGGGAAGAAGGATGAGAAGATTGAGGTACGATTACATATATTTTCATGCAGTTTATAAGTTTCTGCAATTGATTTTCATCAAATTGGCTGCCAATCACCCTCTGCATTTCATAAGTGTTAAAAAAGGCAAAGTGACACTGCCTTGTGTGTAGAATGCACTGAAAATTGAGTTGTGAAACTTTCCTTTCCCAGAAAGTAACATCTACAGGATTTTTAGTGCTTTACCTCTTAGGACCAGCCCAAGGATGCCTATGGAACATTGCTCAAGACAGAATTTACCTGTAGCACCTTCCCAGTTATTCAAAAAAGTTGTAATTGTTAAATAAGGATTTGGTGCCATGCCAAACTCCATTCAGGAGGAAGTTTGACATTTTTGGCCAGCACCAAAGAGCAAGAATATCCCCAGGAAAGACTTGAATTTGGGTTATTGATTGTGGAAAAAAGTTCGTGCCATATAGCCATATAGCATTAAAAAAAGGGTAGGCTTCTTGTTTTGAAATGAGATCATATTAAAAGCAGTCAAATGATTGTCTTTGCCCTGAGTTTTCCCAGACTTTCCAGCCCTCCTAACATTCACCAAAGCACTGTTGATTAAGTACTATCTCCCTCCCCCCCCCCGCCCCCACCTTCTACCACCTCCCCCCCCCCCGCCCCCACCTTCTACCACCTCTAGCTATCAGTTATTGTGAATCGTGCATTCTGATTGGTTAAACACTGACCTATTATTCTACAACAAACAGTAATTCTTGCATCGGATTCACAAAGACTTCTTACGCACAAAAATTTGCATGTATGTCAGACATGCGCAACGTATCTTTCTAGGTTGGAAAAGATTGTAAAATATATTGCGTAATTTTACGCACAGAGTCATTGTAACCTTTACCGAGGCGCGCTGTACCAAATGGCTGTGTACGACGTACAACCGTGCGTGTAGCGACAGAACTTCTTCTTGAGAATACTCCAATGTGCCCGAGGAGGGCATTCGATGGAGGAAAAAAGTTGGTGTGCTACTGTTGTTGGGGTTTGAACCAGTTAGTGATTGCCCTCTTGAAAGTGGACTCATTATCCAGTTGGGCTATGACTGGGGGGAGCTTGTTCCAACTGAAAATAGTTCTTGGGAAGTATGAATTGCCAAATGCGCCAACATTACAAGTAATATTTTTTAAAGACAGGAAGCTTGTTCTAGTGTGACTAGTGTGGGGAATAAAAATATTTTGAGTAGGGATAGCAAGTTTGTTATGTAGAATTTTATGACAGGTGAAAAGATCGGTAATATTTTGTCTGCATTCAAGAGTAGGCCAATTCAAGGATGATATTATCGGTAATGCTTTCAGTTCTCCTGAAGCATCCAGTAACAAACCTACCAGCCAGACAGAAGACCGGTCATGTCGTGTAACAGTGACAGTCAATGTTATGTGACTAAGCAAGATGCATCGCTCTCACGATTGGTCCCTGAGCATTATTTGCAGTGGATTTTCACTGGCACCACTTGTTTCGCGTCTCCCTATTTTGACAACCAGGCGTCCATTGTAGGCCTACAACAATTGTTAATAAGGTCCTGCGGTACGCGCTTGTCGATAACAAACCTGCGTATGAACAGTAACGGCCAGTATGCCAAATTGAAATTAGTTAGATGAGATTAACGACACACCAACACGTATGTGTCATATAGTGTCAGTCAACTCGATAAAAAGTTCAAAGTTTAAATTATTTTCAAGTATGGTTCAAGTTCAAGTTTGGTTTCCCTTTAGTCGCCTCTTACGAAAGGCGGGAAATACCGTGGGAATATTCTACAACCCCCAGCCCACTGGGGGACAACCATGGAGGGGCATGCTCGGTTTTGTGGCGCCGACAACCCGCCAGTCGTAGCATGAGTAATAACGGTCTTTTGTGTGCATTTTGTAGGCGATAGTCGGGAACAAACTACTCGCCACACACGACCTCCTCACCCTACCTGGATACAGTTTAAAGTCATACCCAGGACATTATGCCAAATTGAAACGCGCTGTCGTCACGTGAAAAACCTCTGTTGTAGGTATATACGCTGCGTATGGCACGAATCTTTACAAACTGCGCAAATAGTTTTTATGAATAACACAAGTTCTTACGCTCTAAATGTACAACGTGAAAGGTGTTGGAAATGGTGGTTTTTCACACATTTTTGGTGGTAGAATAGGAATAAACCACATTTGTCGGACTATTATTGCCTCATAAACTGTCTCGACTCCGAATTTGGCAAAATAACGGACTCGGCTTTGCCTTGTCCGTTATTTTGCCAAATTTGGAGTCTCGACGGTTTATTCACCAATAATAGTCTGCCAAATGCGGTTTATTCCTTAAATAAATAAATAGTTTGTTTTTATATTAAGAGCATACTCTAAATTTCTAGCTCTGAGCTCCTAACTTGTTTTATATTCAGATAACATAATATTTCTCCTTTCATCTTTATTTTTTATTGGGAAATATGTCCCCGTTTCTTCTTATTTCATCAGATGTATTAGAGGCAGATGACTTCACTATTCAGTGTGAAAATGAGGTGGTCGTGAAAACCAAATCCCTTGTGGAAGGTATAGCCTTACTTACAGAGGTTTATTGGATATTCAACATGCAATATCCTAAGCGAACAAGAGATATCTTTAACTTCATTGCATGCTGCCTACTAAAACTAGACAGTGTCAAACCAACCCGTTGTGTTTCATCTGCCCTTACAAAAATGGCCTCAATCGGATGAGAACTTACCTTGTATAAAAACTTGTGTCAAGCTAGTTTGTGAACCATCAAACTAATCTTGTCTGTCAGTAAATTTACAACAAGAGACACATTATTGGACTATTTGCCCTTCTTATTAGAGAAACGCAAAGAAATGCTGGAACTCTGTTGATTATGTGTATATACCTGTAAATATTTTTACAGAATTTTGTTATTTTTCTTATGTTCTTGTTCTTTGAGTGTTAACTGGTTCTATGGTGAAAGAATGAAAAGATAATTATGCTGATGACATAAGGTGACTGCATACTTCACTTAAGAAAATTGAATGTCAACACTTTTCCGAAAAGTTTTACAATGCTCAATAGTAGCTTTTTAAGTACATAGAAACAGGCACTGAGGAACAAAACCCAAACCGAAATTTCTGTGTTAACTTTGTATAAATCCATCCCGAACCCAAGCCAGTTACACAGGACTATTTACAATCTCACTAGGCAAAACTATTTACATACCCATTTACATTAACAGAAGAGTGTTCAGGTTGAGTCTGTACAATGCTTTTTTGTAACTATGGGTGCTCCTTACGTGCTCGGGAACGGACGTGCTCCGGAACAAAAACACCTGACGTGTCATAAAACACAAGGACAACTATATACACCAGGCCAGCAACAAATTTTAATGTGGCCAACCCCACTATTTACAATATTAACAAGGTGATGTGCTTTTCACATGCTTGTAGCCAGACGGACCTAATGTGGAACAAAGGCAAACCTATTTACCCTGAACTACCAAACTTTGTAGCATGCATGAGCACAGATACAGACAGAACAGAAACCCAAAAGAAAACCGGGCACATACCATTCACACCAAATACTCTGGCTGGGACCTTATCTTTTTAATCCGTGGGCTCGGTACGGGCGTCCCAGAGTGATGGGTTCCCCTGTCTAACACCTCGCCCGAGGCCGACCTCTTCAGTGCAGGCTCTGGCCCCTCCCCCTCACACAAATCAAACCAACCCTCCCCCGAAGGTGGATCCTTTGGAGGAGGCTCTGAGGCAGGCTCCCCGCCATCCGACATTGCCGAGTCTGAGGACAGATCGAGGTCCTCCTGTACTGTCGTTATTTCAACTTGACTGGGTGTCGTTGCTAAGGGTGGCGGAGAGTCAACCTCAGGAGTTCCAGTACCCCCCTCACACTGCTTCGAGGCAAGGAAGTCCTGTTCCACCTCAAGTGCCGCCTCCTCTAATTCCTGAGTTGAATACTGTGGGCTTGTTTGCGAGGGTTCAGGTGCCGACCCCACATCCGCACTGACATGAGCAGAGTACGATGTGGGGCAGGCACCAAACACATGTCCCTCCTCCCCACAGAGGTTGCACCGTACCTCGTTGGGACACTCTGCCTTGCCGTGCCCCAACTGCAAGCATTTCCCACATCGCCTGTTGGGACACGACTTGGCTTCGTGCCCCTGCTCTCCACATCTAAAACAGGTACGGGGCTGACAAAAGTACCTAATGTGGGCCTTGGAACCCCCTATGAAGAGGAAGGATGGAATGTCCCTCACCAGTTCCATACGGAACTGTCTCTTGCCATTAAATATACCTTTCAAATCACCCCCAGTATATTTACACCACCACATTTCAGAGACAGTTCCGTACTGACTAAGAACCCTCGCAACCAGGCGCTGATCGACCTCGAAGGGAAGGTAAAGCACTGTCACCGTCACAGAGCCATCATATGGGGTGACAGTGAGCCCCTCTACCCCCTTCAGGCATGACACACCCTTAACACGGGCAGCATCAGACTTAAACTTAAGGTCATACGTGTTTCGGGCCTCAAGCGCCTGCAACATCTCTATTTCTTTAATTTCGACACCATTGTCTTTTAACACAGTAAACGCCTGTGGGGGAGGGACACTCACCCCAGACGAAAACTCCTACTTAACAATGCTCAATAGTGTATGACATTAACTACAACAAATGATCTCGTGAACTACCTCTAAGATGAAGCCAAGATGCATTTAAGGCTGGAGGACATAACTGATTGAAAGATGGCAAATTTTCAACTCTCATACACTATTACAATTAAAATGCACATTCCAACAGTACTTGACTGTTTTGCATCTTATACAGAAATAAGTAGTTGAGTTCTGTTGCTATGGTGTATTTGATGATCTATATTTCACAAGTAAATTCCATATGATTTTCTTGTTCTCCAACTCATCAAAGACCTTGTTGCTGAAGAGTATTTTTCCAATATCATACTTATTTTACTACTAGGGAGGACTCTTGTTAGAATATAGAACTTATTTCAGTATATCATTCATATAAACTGCAAAATGGTTCTAATGAAAAACAGATGTAACTGATAACACCACATGTCTTCAAGATAGACTTCTAAATAGTTTATTCAGTAAAAGAAAAAAAAAAACACCTGAAACAGCAGTGTACCAAAGACACAAGCAGTGTTTCCCAAAGGTTTTGCTAATTTGAAATAATTTAAGCTAATAACAGACTTAGTACTTTAACTCTGTTACATGCAACAGCTTGAAAATAAGGTGCACATTTACTGTTGTGACAATGGAAACTGGAAAATTTTTTTTTACATCTTTGCACACAGATGTCTTAGAAAAGAATAGAAAAGAACGTAAAAGTAATTTCTTTTCAGGAAGGTCTTTTAATGCTTACTGACACTTACTAGGTGTTCAGTATCAAATACCCTAGACAAAAGACAAGGTCTATCACTACATTCCCCCCAAAATAACCAATTTCATTGTGCTTCAGCTGCCGTCACCTAGCTGGCATCAGTTTAGAAACTGCCCACAAGTTAGTGAAGCCTAGCTTTGTTTTGTTTTCTGTGTTGCCCCTTTTTGGAGTAGCATTTCAATTTGAAGATGAAGTTGTTGTAGCTATATGTATTATTATTTTCTGATATTTAATCAAGGTTTGAACTGATTTATACATCTTTTAGTTACCAACAAGTGAAAAGGTGTAAGGCTATGTTTTCAACGTTTGAAGCTCTGTTTAGCTTTATTTATTTAGTATCTGCCCCATGGTGGCATGTCTGTTACAAAGCTTTTTCAATCTTTCAGCTTGAAAGTTTGGTGCTTTTCAGAAGGTCCTGAAAAGGATGAGTAGTTTTTGTAATTCAAAGTAGAGGACATTAGTTGCTTTAGGAGTGATGTTCTTGCTATAACAAAAGAGGTTGACACTTCATGTCAGCTAATATAAAATGACCTTTTCTGCATAGAGAGTTTAGAAAGATGACAGAAAATTAGTCACTCATTTGAAAGTTGAGAGATTGCAATTGTTGAAGGTAGAGGTTGATCCAAAAGTCATGTGTTTCTTAGTTAAGCATGTTAAGTAAATTTGCAACCATTATAATGCCAAGTTAACTTAATATTTATACTTCAGGGCACTGCGCAAGATATAACAGGTGTGTTTGACCTCAAAACACGTCACTTCCGACTTTGAAAGCCTCAAGAATGATGAGAAAGCTAAGATCCAGACTGATGCCCTCTGTCCTGCTCTGATCTCTAGTATCTTCTGGTGGTGTCTGTCGACCTTTTTCACGTCGCTCATTCCGCTAACTCACATTATTAGCCTCCAAATATTCTTTCGATATTTTTGGTCTTATATGAGCAAGGTGTTGCTTCGCAACCTTTCTGATAATGGAAGCTTCTATGGCTGGCTCTGTTGAGCAGTCTTATAATCCGATTCCTGGTTCCAATGAACAGGAAAATCCGACCAACTTTCCAGGAGAGGCTGGTTCCGATGAACGGTCCTTGCATTCTGGAGAGCCTAACAACGGTATGTTAATGACGGAAGGTAACATTAGGTCTAACGTTAACAGTAGTAACAATACTACTCCCTTTACTAGGCCTAACGTTAGTACTGATGGTAGTGCGTCTACTAGGCCTAAGATAAGGCCTAGCGCTGGTCATACCAGAGCCGGTCACATTCTTCAACAACGCCCCTCTAGCCCGGTTGTATCGCTTTTGGCTTCGGAGGGTGGAGCTTTGGTAGAAGAAGCTGGTAGTGATTTGGAGATGGAAGATTTTGTTGTGGGCCCAAGTCAACCCAGTTCAAGTTATGGTGATACTGATAGGCCTACTGATAGTGCCCTGTCTCCGCAAAGGGGCGAGGGGGTAGATCCAGTAGGCTCCCTTTCGCTTTCTCAAGTGCCAGTTAGGAGCGCTAATTTAGGCCCTCAATGGTATGAGCTAGAGCTACCCTCAGCAAGCGAAGATGCCTCTAAGCCTAAGAGTGAGTTGCTGAGAGAAACATTAGAGGTACCACACAAGAAAAGGGATGCGTATGTGGCATGGGCACCATCTGTCAGAATACAGGAGTTTGTGGAGGAGATTTTTCGACAGCCTTTGTCAAAAGCCAATCATGCTGAGCTCTGTAGGCTTTACCCACGGCCCCAGATAGAAACACTTATGGTGCCTCAGATCGATAATTTCTTTGAGTGTTTGGGGAACATTGATGCTTTAAAAAAGCAGCTACCTATTGAAGGTGACCTTCAGAATCACTTGCGGAATTTCATCGATGCAGCTGGCCCGCTCACGCTCATGTTACACCACCTAGAAAAGGGGCCCTTAGCTCATGACTTAGTGAAACATATAACCTGTCAGTCCCTACGTCTCCTGGGTCATGCTATCGCTACCTTAAATAGGGTACGCAGAGAGGCCATACTAAAGAAAGTGGGGCTTCAAAAGTTCCTGTCAGTGGCTGCGAAAGGCCCATCTAAGGGTACTGGGCTTTTCAGTGAGGATCTTAGGGAGTTGCTGCGGGAACGCACAGAAGATGCTAAGGCCCTACTAGGGGCCTCAAGACTGGCAAGGGAAACAACCTTTTAGCTTCGCCCCCCACAAAAGAGGGTCGGCCACAAAGCGCCCGGCAGGTACAGTACCTTTTAGTAGACCAGATAAAAGGCAGCGCCAGTTTTTTCGGTCAGCCGCCCCTTCCAGCAGCGGTCGAAGGGGCGGTTTCCAGCCAAGCAGCCGGGGAGCCAAGTTTTTAGGTCCAAGAGCTTCTCTAGGGGTAGCAACTTTCCTCGGGGGGAATATTTCAAGTTGTTTGGACAGGTGGAATTCAATAACAAGCGACAGATGGGTTCTAGAAACAGTACAAGGCTACAAAATTCCTTTCTTAAAGGAACCTCTTCAGCAGTCCCCTCCATTTTTTCAAATCAGTCAAGAAAAAGTAAATGCTCTGGACACAGAAATTCAACTCCTACTGCAGAAAAGGGCAGTGGAGAGAGTTCCAGATCAGAAAATCGAGCCACAAGAGTTTCTAAGTACTTTGTTTGTGGTCCCAAAGAAAGACGGAGGCGTCAGGCCCGTCTTCAATTTAAAGAACCTAAATTCCTTTCTAGAACCACCTCATTTCAAGATGGAAGGGATTCACACTCTAAAAGAGTTGATACAAAAAGGGGATTACATGGGGAAAATAGATCTAAAGGATGCTTACCTGTCTATCCCAATTGCCAAGAGTCACAGAAGTTATCTAAGGTTTCTGTGGAAAGGAATCAAGTATCAGTTTTGCAGCCTTCCCTTTGGGCTAGCCACGGCCCCTCTAGTCTTTACAAAGTTGTTAAAACCAGTGGTGAGCCATCTGAGGCAACAGGGTATGAGGCTAATTGTGTACCCAGACGATTTCATCTTTCTCAACCAATCCTCCGAAAATTTAGTAGAGGAAATGAGTATTGCAAAGGCACTTTTGGAAAGCCTGGGGTTCACCATAAACCAAAAGAAGTCAATTTTTGTCCCTTCCAAGACAGTAGAATTTTTGGGCCTCAGTGTAGAGTCAGAGTCGCTTCAACTCTCCCTCCCAGCAAACAAATTATCAGAAATAAAGAAAGAGTGTCAAGAGATGCTCACTCTAAAGTCAGTAAAAGCACGAACAATAGCCCATTTAGTAGGGAAAATGGTTGCAGCAAAAGAGGCAATCAATTATTCCATGGCCTATCTGCGCTACCTTCAGAGAGTCCTAGGCAGGGCAATCCAGGGGCCAGAAGGCTTCGAGGAAATGACCCAAGTCCCCGAGGGGGCTTGCAAAGACTTGAAATGGTGGATAGAGAATATTCAAGCCCAGAATGGGCGTGCCATCCAGTCCTTAGCCCCAGATCTGATAATTCAAACCGATGCATCCCTCTCAGGTTGGGGAGCAGTCTGCGGAGGTTCTCGAACAGGCGGACTCTGGTTGGAACACGAAAAAACATGGCACATAAATGTACTAGAGTTACAAGCCATCTTTCTAGCCCTAAACTGTTTTACAAAGAATATTTCCAATCAGCACATCCTAATAAAATCAGACAACGTGTCCGCATTAAGTTACATAAACAGGCAAGGGGGAACGAAAAGCAAGGATCTCCTAAAGGTGGTAGACACAATATGGGAATTTTGTCAGGCTCGTCAATTGACCTTGACAGGAGAGCATGTCCCGGGTATCCTGAATGGGGAAGCAGATTGCCTGTCAAGGCATTGGGAAGATGCATCAGACTGGATGCTAAACAAGCAAATTTTCAATCAAATTGCTCAAACCTTGGGGCCATTCCAGATAGACCTGTTCGCAAGTCGAACCAATGCCCAGTGTCCGGTCTATTGCAGTTGGAAGACCGACCCGGGGTCACAGTGGGTAAATGCATTCACTCTGACATGGACAAATCTTGCAGCATATGTATTCCCCCCTTTTATTCTCATTGCAAGGTGCCTGAGGAAGGTCAGGGAGGAGAAGGCAACAGTTTGCCTTGTGACACCCAAGTGGACAACCCAACCTTGGTATGCCCAGGCACTGGAGATGAGTGTACAGTCCCCTATACTGATTCCTCCAACTCACAATCTGCTGTCGAGTCAAGGGGAACAACACCCCTTAATTCTGAACAAGACCCTATTCCTAATCGCTTGGAAAATTTCAGGGGTAATCTCACAGCAAGAGGCCTATCGGAAGAGGCTCAGACCCTTATTACCTCATCTTGGAGGAAAGGGACTAGTGACCAATACGACTGTGTTTGGAAGTTCTTTTCAGGCTGGTGCAGTGAAAGGGAAATTAATCCCTTTTGTGCAAGTTTAGAAGAGGCTTCTAACTTTTTGGGAGAGCAATTTGAGAAGGGAAAGTCATATAGTACCTTGAACAGTTACAGGTCAGCACTGTCTGCAACTCTCCCACCAATTGATGGCAAACCTTTGGGACAGCACCCCTTAATTTGCAGGTTATTAAAAGGGGTAAGCATTAAACGCCCCCCACAGGCTAAGTATTCAAGTTGTACTAGATTATATAAAGTCTTTGGGAGCCAACAGTGATCTTAGCCTCAAATTGCTCTCGAAAAAGGCAGTGGTTTTGGTAGCACTAGCTACAGGTTGCCGGGGGTCTGAAATTACCAAAATGGTGACTAATTTGGTAAAAATTGATGCTGAAAAGGTTCAGGTGGGCATCATGGGTGCAACAAAGACCTCCAAGCCAGGGCAAACAAAAATCTGTATTCTGCCATTTTTAAAAGTAACAGATATTTGTCCAGCCTCAGTGTTTCGTCATTACTTGGAGAGGACTAAATCTTTTCGAAGTAGCTCAAATGATGAAGACCATGTCTTCATTTCTTTTCTAAAGCCCTACCGCAAAGTTTGTTCGGCCACTATCGCCAGGTGGATAAAAGACATTTTGCGCTTGGCAGGGGTTGATACTGGTGTTTTTACAGCCCATTCTACCAGGGGTGCATCAACTTCTGCAGCTTTAAGGGCAGGTATGGCTGTAGAGGATATAATGAAAGTAGCCGATTGGACTAGAGTGGCTACATTCAAGAGGTTTTATTTCAGGGGAACCACTTCTCACACTAGCTTAGCAGCATATGTTTTTCAGGTAGGTTCCCTGACTTTAAAGACACACCTGTTATATCTTGCGCAGTGCCCTGAAGTATAATTCTCAATTTTGACAAGGTACTCTGTACCTGCCATAAAAATTGGAATTATATTAAGGGCATAAGCAAGATATAACAGGTATTTATTCCCTCCACTACCCACCCTGTGAGCTGTGGTGAAGCCTTCTCAGTTTCACGTTTTCTTGTCTTCTTTTATCTTTACAGGAATAACAGAAGTGAGGATCAACCTTCCCTGGGATTCATAACACCAAGTTCATTGTTTCTGTGGATGCGGTGGATGTTAACACTAATCGATTTCATAAAACATTCAAACTTTTATAGGAAGGACATTGTAAGTTTCCTTCAGTGACTGTAAGTAAAAAAAAAAAAAAAAGTGTTGTGCTTTGTAATTCCATTGTTGGGCCCTTGCATCAAGGTCCTTTCAAAAAAAAAAAAAGAAGGAAGGGAAAAGGAATGAAGGAAATATAAGCACTAGCAAAGGAACACTTTACAGTTACCTTTTCTTCTGTCATTTTTTGAAAGTGTGGATGTAACATACTCGAGCGTGAACTTGAGGAGGCCTTCTTTTACCTGTTACTTCATGAGCTTGTTCTCAAGGTCGACAGACGCCACCAGAAGATACTAGAGATCAGAGCAGGACAGAGGGCATCAGTCTGGATCTTAGCTTTCTCATCATTCTTCAGGCTTTCAAAGTCGGAAGTGACGTGTTTTGAGGTCAAACACACCTGTTATATCTTGCTTGTGCCCTTAATATAATTCCAATTTTTATGGCAGGTACAGAGTACCTTGTCAAAATTGGGAATTTTATAGGTACTCATATAATGGCTTAGAAACATTAGCCGATTTTGTTTGAAACACTTAAAAGAGTGAGCAAGTTAAACGTGTGCTTCAGTAGTTCTGACCTTTGACTCATGTTTTCTGTTAAGACAATAAATCAGTTGAAAATTTCAAAGTTGTAGTCTACATTCCCCATTTCTGTATTCTAACGCATTTACTAAAACTCAATCCTTGCAGTATATGAGTAAAATAAAAACCACGTGGGTAAAAATTGGGACAAATGAATATGCTGAAACAAGTGAGTAAATCTACTCAAAAATCCTGAGTAAAATCACTCTACTCACTGAAAGTGAGTAATTCAATGCAAATTTAATGAGTAATGCTACTGAAAAAGTGGGTAAAATTCGGGACAGAGTATATATAGCAAAAATGAGTTTTTCAGCCCAGATCAACTTTAGAGTGCGTAAACACCGTTAACATTACAATCGAGTCAAGATTGTGGACTTTCCTAAACAACACGTACAGAGGCATACTTAATATCATGTGGTTTGGGTGGCAAACACACATTTCATGGTCAACTCAATTGGGTGCCGGGTATAGATATGTGGTAATCAAAGAGCGCTCGAGTTCAAGGATCCTGTGATTTATCAGGCGCGCATCCAGAAGGGGGCCCGCTTGCTTCGGTGACCAATGATTTTTCAACAGCGACATGAAAAAATGAGCAAATAGATATGGGAAATATGCTTCCCAGATGCGAAAAAGCAAAAAAAAAAAAAAAAAAAAAAAGTCTATAAAGTTTTGAATTAAAGACCTTTTTTCTTTGCTCGTCTGCCTTCTCGACGATGTGTGTGCCCCCCTCCCCCCTTTCTCAAAATCCTGGATCAGCCACTGTTTATTGCACGTATATTTTACTTATTTTTGGATAATTTAATCTTTATCTTGTTTATTCTTGGTAGTATTGTTCGAATTTGTGTTGTTAATCATTTTCATCTAATTGTTTCGTTGAATTTTGGTGAGTTTCTGTGACTGTTTTTCTTCGTTCGGCGCAACGTTGTGTACAGATTTGTGTACTTCACCACCCAATGATTTGCATTATTTTGTATCATCTAGGCACTCATTTTCACACCAAGTTAATTTCGTGACGGTTCGTCAGTACTGTCACTAGTCTAGCCTACAGTCTGAAGTCGGACACATTACCCAGTCCCATTCTTTATATTTGAGCACATATTACTATTTTACACTTTTGGACAGTGTCCTAGGTTTTAGCCTGCACCAGTTTTAGCTCCAAGGTCTGGCGGTTTTAGTTGTTAACCCATTATTATTCAGTGGGCAGAGAGGGGTCTGCAGATCGCAAGGGTGGGGGGAATAGGCGACCAAATTAACCAGTTTCAACGGTTTAGATCTTTCACCCCACCCTAGCTTTTGTAAGATTCCTTTCAGCCCCCCCCCCCCCTCTAAGAACGAAATCCCTTTCTCATTTTACCGAACGTTACCCCTGCTTTGTCTCTGACCGACAAGTTACCTTAAAGTAACTTAAAAAGGAGGGGTCAAATTCCACTAAAAGGTCTAGGCAAATGCGGGAGTAATGTCAAAAATTCTTTGGATCGGCTAAGAGACCAAAACTTGTTTCACGTTATACTAATACTGTATGTCTGGTAATAAAATGAATTTTTTTTTATTTTAATGTACTGTCAATTTGATCAGTAAATATGCCATGCTGACAGTAAGTTACCCCTTCTATGCTAAGCAACATGTTCAGGAATATACAAGTTACTTGTTAACACTTTGCAAAGAAATGATATCAAAATTCTTAGCCCTGCAGCTCAACTTCTAACGGGACTCCTGCCTTTGAACAAATTTACACGTGTACTGACTAGACTAGGTTCTCAGTATATGTATTAGACATTAGGCCATGGCCAAATTGCTAAACCACACTGAAGAAAAATGCCCTGTAGGTAAGGAAAACACTTTGACCTAAAAAAGCTTGTGATTGTGTATGCAGAGAAGTGTAATTTGCTTTTTAGATCGAACCATGTACTTTATGATTGAAATCTCATTTTGGGAGATGTTAAAGAATCTGCCTTCATGACTACACGTGTCAAAAACCGTCACTGAAATAAGTCATTTCAGAATGATACGGTTAACACTTTGATGGAGGTCTGATGGCTTCATTTTCACTACATACTCATATACAAAGCCTTGAAGGCGTCAGCCAATCACAGTCATGCTTACATGGTTAGGCACTGTAAACAACAATGGTAGGCACTGTAAACAACAATTTTCAAAGAGTCAATTTTATGATGCTTTTCATGACTTAAGATTGTAACTTTTGGACAGTGGTGAAATTCAACTGGCCTGGAGGACCAGTTTTGAGGCATTTTCCTAATAACTATCCTTGGCCTCAGGGCAGAGTGATAGCTGTTACGGTGCGCCCTGGTGTACTTTGGCATAGTGATATATTTGAAAACCTTCGGTTGCATATGGAAACTTTCACTGGAATACAAAATGTTACCGAATCCTACCCAATTTTGAGAAATATTGAATTGCATCAGTGAAAAATTGCTGCCAACTTCAAAGGACTGCCATTAATAAATGGTCTCACAAATGGTATAATGCACCGATCACTGTACATTTGCAGTAGGCACCAACCAAAACTTTGCATATAGGTTTGGCTAATGGTCTGTTTTTCTACCTTTCGTCTCTTTACAGGTGCCCTTATTCATATCAAAGCAGCTTTCAACAAATTTGCATATGCATACACTTATCTGAAGCATATACCCCATGACTCCAACTTGACAATCACATGTATTCTGCAAACCCTGCTGAAACATCAAGACATCCTAGGAAAAGAGCTTTTCCTTCAACTAGACATCTGCTACCGTGAAAACAAGAATTGTTGTCCTGTCATTTTGTGTTCTCTTAGTACAGCTAAAAATGTTTCGCATGATACTGTAATTTATACAATACTATGTGCACCTGATGAATGGAATGTTAAGTATGTGGTTGCATGTGATGGTACTGTATGAGTGTGCATAGGCCAAAAATCTGTAAACCTCTATGCTGGATGTTAGGATTGCAGTAAAATGTTAACTTTAGGAAAGAGAAGCCACCCTCTTGAAGATTAGATTTGTTACTTAGTTAGATGGGACTTAACGACACATCAAAACAAATGTGTTATGTAGTGTCAGCTACATAAGAAAGGCATAACTAAAAAAGAAAAACATTGGGAAAAATGTCTAGACAAAAGCAAATGCGGGAGTCATGTCAAAACTTCCGGTAAAGGTTACTTTCTTTGAGAAAGTCCAAAAGGAGAAAGGGATCTACGAGCTCAAACAATGTCTTCAGGTCTGGCACAGTGTAATACTTCTGACGAATATGGGAGTATTCATAGCAGTCGACGAGAATGTGACTGACGGTGACATCGCAATCACAGGGGATACAATATGGTCTCTCTTCCCCGTGGAGCAAATAAGCATGGTTTAGGTAAGTATGACCGATTCGTGCTCTAGTCAGTACCAAATCATCTCTCCGATTCTGGGGGCTGCATTACCCACAGTCCCGACCGTCGGTTTGACCTGGTATAATTTGTTCTCAGGGAAAAAAACCGACAGTTCTTTCCATTTTGATTTTATATGACCGTTGATGTTAGGACGATAATCAGTGATTATCATTCATGTAATTCTCTGGAGTAATTTTTGTCATTTAAGGCTATAATTGGCAAGGTACTGCCAGTAGGAGGATTCACCCAAGAGTGCACTTAATTAGATGACCCAGTCACTTTTTGCTTGAAAATATATCTCTAGTGCTAGCTGGCTGTGCATTCTGTGTTGTCGCTCAAGCCCCTGTAATTTAGTAGTTCAAAGTAACCAGTGGCTATTTAAGGGCTACGTTCTTCAGTAGACTCGGCAAAAGTAGGCAGAGAATTATGGAAATTTTACACCCATTAATCTAGTCTAATTTTCTTTTTTTTTTTGTCAGGTTATCATACATTTTATGCCAGTGGACCACACCCATGAAGACGTGGATCAAATGTTTTCAAGCATTGCCAGAGCACATAGGAAACAGAACACTTAAAACCAATGAGGGAATCATTGTTTACTTGAAAAAAAATCAAATTGCCTTATGCATGCCTAAGCAAAATGCATGCGCAGGCTCTGTTATTACCTAAACAGTTTAGGCTCAGACTTTGTGACATTATTGTACATAAATTTCTTAAAGTGACTTTGAGTCAACTGAAACCAGCTGAACCCACTATTTGTCCTAGTGGTTAAAGCAATCTACACTTCAGCTGGGAAAATGGGGTTTTAATCATGGTCAGGTCATACCTAGGACTTAAAAAAATATGACCTTAAGGCTTCCTGCTTTGTATGAGAAATTAGAGCAGGAATAATAATACATTGTGTGAGGCCTTAACTGTGAGTACCACAATAGCAGCCAGTTAGCATAGTTCACAAATACTAATATTAGTAGCATTCATACGACAAATTACACACATTATTGGCCCGTCCATCCGTCTGTCATTGAAGAATTGGGAAGAAACTGCCTGTTTTCACACATCAGTCATTGGATCATGATAAATGAAGAAAAAACTACAATTTGAGGCATTGCCACTTGCGAATTTAAAATCAAAGGGGAAAAAACATTCCAAAAACCTGTGCAGAAAGGGACTGAACCTAAGATATCTACTATCTCCCGAATGGGAGATGAGTGCCTTATCCAGCAACCCCACAACAGCTTCACAACGACTTTTACCATTTTATTGATATATAAACTCTGTAGAGCATCGTGCGTTCTTGTTAAGGTAAATCAGTACGGTAACAAATGTAATGGAGTTTTGCATTTGGAGGGTATTTTTATTCTCTTTAACCATGACAAGTGCTCACTCGAAGGTAGTAGGCCTACTTCCATGCTTTAACAGATTCGTTCACCAGTTCCGCAACCACCCTTCGTGGTAACGAACGACAGTGTGGAGGCTTCGGCAGCATAATGGATGGCATGGATGTAGGCTAAGGCGATATTTAGGCTTTTCTCCTTCGAAGAATATTCCTGTGTGGTAGCACAGAAAGCAGGATACACAAAGTTAATTATAGACGGAAAGGTACAAACTGTAGGAGAATGTTGTGCTTTTTAAGTGCATCGAAACGGCACATACAAACAAAAAACAAAACTCAAACTGTAGGAGAATGTTTAAACATGCACATGGAGTTTGTACATGTATGGCTCTTACCCACTTCTTTTTCTTTTTTTCTTCTACTTTAACCATTGGCAAAAAATAACCTGCCCACTTTAGATTTAACTAGGTTTCTGAGTAATAACACTACTGTTTCCGAATTGGCATGATTCACCACATACTCATCACCCCAGAGAGTTCCAATTCTCCAAACATACTCCTACTCATTCTTTTCTCAGACCCGTGTTCCGAATACACTCTCCCAGCAAGTCCTTGTTGAATGTGGTCTTGGGGAAAAAAAAATAACCCTATCTACAGAATTATCACCATCTGAGGTTGTTTCGGAATTGTATCGGCACTTCCCCAAGCTTTCCAAGGGTGGTGGCTTTGAATATTTAAAAGCAGATGGTTCGTCGAAAAGGTTCCACCCAATACCACTTCCAGATGGAGGGTTCAGCGCGAAGAACCTTAGGTCTGTGGCAAAGAGCTCCAGACTGTATCTTCGGCCTGTACAGGTTGACTTGGAGCTTACAACTGAGGTAATGAGTGAGAGTCTGAAGTAATTAACACTAAGCAAGCAACCATTCAAGTATGACTATTTGCATTTGATTGTTACATCGAACTGTTTCTCCTTATTTGTGTGATGCATTATAAAGTATGTAGTAACACACTTGCATTAAAATGTATACTGCAGGGTTCCCACGCAGTACGGAAAAAATAGGAAAAGTCTGGATTTTTTTTATGGTCTTGACCTTGAATTTTGAGTGTTTGGTCTGGAAAAATTGCCATATGGTCTTGAAATTTGAAAATATTACACTTTCGGTAGTTTTCATCTTGTTCAGTATGTGCTCACGCTGGGTAGAAAATATATTGTAACCGACCTGGGTTACCATAGAGTAGGGCCACTGGGTACGAAACTTTCTTAAATTCTTCTGTACCGAAACCTTTGCTCTCATCCGCACATAAGCCTGAGATGTGGCCGTTATCCTCGTATGATTTCGTATTTTTCTTTGACTCGATTAATGTTGGCCGGCTACGCAGTGAGCTTTTTACGTACGTAGAAACGGGCACGAGGAAACAAAGCAGAACTTAAACCTGACCGGACAAAAACATAACTCTGAACTATTTACAGAATTCTGTACATTGCGCTAGCAAACAAAAATTTCTGCGATAACTATGTACAAAACCACCCCGAACCCAAACTAGTTACATAGGACTATTTACAATCTCACTAGGCAAAACTATTTACATACCCATTTACATCAACAGAAGAGTGTTCAGTTTGAGTCTATTCAATGCTTTTGTAACTATGGGTGCTCCTTACATGCTCCGGAACAAAACACCGGACGTGACATGAAACACAAGGACAACTATACACACCAGGCCACCATTCATGTGGCCAACCCCCACTATTTACAGTATTAACAATGTGATGTGCTCTTTACATGCTCTTGTAGCCGGGCGGACCTAATGTGGAACAAAGCAAACCTATTTACACTGAACTACCAAAAAACTGGCATGCATGGGCACAGACAAAAGCAGAACAGAAACCCCAAAAGAAAACGGGGACACAAAGGCAAAACCATTCACACTAAATACTCTGACTGGGACCTTATCTTTTTAATCCGTGGGCTCGGTACGGGCGTCCCAGAGTGATGGGTTCCCCTGGCCGGCTACGCAGTCACTTCCGCTCGACGGCCGACTGCATTTTCCCAGAACTGGGACGCACGTGTTTACAGATCGCTTGGTAGAGTCAGTGTGTATTAGTATTTAACCAATCAGGTTGTACATAAGTAGTAATGAATAATCATTGTACGTATTCTGTATAGCTTAACTGTTGAAACGGCACTCATAGAGGCGAGGCAAGAAGTTAGCCTAGCCAATCACAGGCGAGTCAGGAAGCTAGTCTAGCCAATCATAAGTATTTTTGAAGTTGTAAAGTTTTATGTGTAAGCAGCCACGTGCTTTTGCTAGGCTGTCCTGGCAAAACCACCGTGGTGCGACTTGATCAAGGAGATTCTTCAGTAAGCTTGCGAGCAGTAAGGGTATACACATAGCGCACTATTTCCTCTGAGATCGTAGTTAAAAGACATCCTAACTTTTGTAAGTGTAAACAATTTCTCGCACAGTGCATTCATGTTTCGTTAAGCTTGGTGTATTCCGCTGATTAGGCCTGAGTAATTATCATCGGCGCAGTTAGTGCGCTGCGTCCGCAGGATAAGTTGGGTGCGGCGCAAGTAGTGCGGAGCATCCGCAGAACCATTAATTATCATCGACGCAGTTAGTGCGCTGCGTCCGCAGGATAAGTTGGGTGCGGCGCAAGTAGTGCGGAGCATACGCAGAACCATTAATTATCATCGACGCAGTTAGTGCGCTGCGTCCGCAGGATAAGATGGGTGCGGCGCAAGTAGTGCGGAGCATCCGCAGAACCATTAATCATCATCGACGCAGTTAGTGCGCTGCGTCCGCAGGATAGGTTGGGTGCGGCGCAAGTAGTGCGGAGCATCCGCGGAACCATTAATCATCATCGACGCAGTTAGTGCGCTGCGTCCGCAGGATAAGTTGGGTGCGGCGCAAGTAGTGCGGAGCATCCGCGGAACCATTAATTATTATTGACGCAGTTAGTGCGCTGCGTCCGCAGGGTATATTGGGTGCTGCGCAAGTAGTGCGGAGCTCCCGTAGAATTATTATTTAGTTACGCAGTTAGTGTGTTGCGTCCAGTACATACGCTATCTATTATCGTTACACAGTTGACGTGTTGTGTTCATACCAAGGTTTCTACTACTGCGCAGTTGTTGCCCAAGTGCCCAACAGTGTGACCATGTATATATGTATATAAGTTAAGTTACTATAGGTACAACAAATATTGATCATGTAATCCGCCTCACGGGGCTGCACCACTTTTATAATCATCAGAGAATATAACCGAGACCTTTGCAGCAGGCAAAGTATCGTTTTCTCTCGTTTTTGTGAGTGTTCCCATCCAGATGTCTTAAGGCCTTTCTCTTTGACTGACAACGAAGTGACGTTACATTGGTGGCAGCGGTGGGATTTCGTCCTGTGGCCTTTGTCAGCAATAGATTGGAACAATATGTCTGGAACGAAGTTTTCCTGTGACAGCCGTACCAGTGACAGGGACGACCGGGTTTAAAGTGAAGAGGGCAAAGAACTGAAAGAGACTCCTACAGTATGGTCAGAAGAGGGGACACAGCTGTTACCGTGGCATAAAGCAGATGGGCCCTGGGGAAGTCAGCGTCCTGGCAACGAGCGGGTTGGGGGCCAACAAACTAGCAGCGCTGCAAGAGGACTTTGCAGAGGGGTAGGTGTACGAGGATGAAGGACAACTACTACAACTGCTGGGACGGACGGGATGCAGCTTTCAGCGCAGTGGGTGTCAGGAGGCCAGCACGTCCTGACGAACAGGAGAGACGTAACCACAACTGGAACACTTTTGGACTAGATGTTTGGCGAAGATTTTAGGGATACGTCAGACGACTGTGCAAATTAGGGGGAGGTGAGTATAACAGGGTAAGATCATCTCCAACAGAGTTCCGGAACCAGCTTGTATGCGGCATCGACGCTGGAGGGTACAACGCTGTAGAAGGACTAGAAGTGCCGGGATTGTCGTTACATGGGGTATTTTAGACGGGATTTTCCACACCCAAGGCAGGGTCAGGTGCCAGAGGGGGTACTCTAACAACGGAAATAGGCAGTAGCCATCTAGGTCGGGAATAGATTGGTTGAAAGTAATACGCCAAAAAGATGTAGGCCTATACCAAAAAGCAGAGCATGGTTAATGGGAGGTGAACGGACTCTATGGTTTGAGAGAGCTTGAAGGTGCTCAGGTAAAAGTCCCTGGTAGACACTTAGGCATACCTTACCATAGTGCGCCTGATAAAAACTTAAGTTACCAACCAGAAAGGCCGGAACTAGAACCGGTTTCCTCAGAGATGGTTGTGGCTGACGGTAGGACCCCTCATACACGGCTGTTGCTCTTTTTGGTGAAAAATTGGTGAACTAGCGGTGACACACTCGAGAGTCTGGGTGGCAGAGCTTCGTATTGATGGTACCTTGGGATACGAGTTCCTCGAGAAGTACGATTTTACACTTGATGCTGGGAGGTGGAGGGTGACCACTTCGTCTGAGTGGCCAGAACGCAACTGGGAGCTGCGTTGTTGGAGGATTGCGCTCATGGAATTATTGTGGTACCTCCAAACAGCGAGAAAGTGGGTACAGGGATACTAGACGGGGAACCCCACGGGGATCAGTAGCCGCAGAGATCTGGCGAAAGGCTTGTGAAACTTCATACCAAGACAGTCATGTGGACCTCCTATGAGGTGAACCAATACATTTTTTACACAACAACAAATGGTGGTTTCGTGTCATAATGTTACTGTATGCGATATACCAGTGGAGAAAACCGCTTGAATTTCGATGCAAAGGGAACGAAGTTAGGGAGACGGTCCGGAGTAAGTCTGAAGAGGAGATGCTTCTGCAACATGTGTAAAATCTGACTGGAAGGAGTTGTCGTGCTTTAGATGCTGAAAGGCACGGGAAATAAGTGACGAAACTCTTGCAGGTTTTGCTGAGACGTGTTGGCAGGATCTCTTGACGAACTCTGACCTACCAACTTGACCAAGTCAACAAGCATGGTATCAATACCGGACTGGTGAAAGCAAGATGTAAAATAGAGCTTTTTACGTACGTAGAAACGGGCACGAAGAAACAAAGTAGAACTCAAACCCGACCGGACAAAAACACAACTCTGAACTATTTACAAATTTTGTATATTGCGCTAGCAAACAAAATGTCTGTGCTAACTATGTACAAAACCACCCCAAAACCAAGCCAATCACGTAGGACTATTTGCAATTTCAATATTTACAAATTAACTATCACCCGGCCCGCCCGCACTGAAACAAGTGGACCCCAACACCTGCCGAACGTCGACCTTGGCAAACGGACGAAGTCGGCCTCCACCCTCAGCTTAATCTCCGTCCTCACCGATGCCAGGACGACGTCCACAGGCTTCCCCTCTCCCCTAAACACAATATTACACCGGTCTCTCCACAAGGCCAGCTTTATGGAGGCCGAAACAAAGGTAAGTATCCCGCGAACACTTGTATTGCATGGCAGACCATACAAAGCGTAGTCCTGGCTGACCGCCCAGGCGTTACAAAACGTGAGGCGATCAGCCAGAGCTTGAAACCACTCCCAGAGGAGGGCCACAAAGCCACACTGCCAAAACACATGGGGCACACTCTCCCACCCTGTGCATCCAGTGCGGGGGCAAATGCCATCTCCAAGACGCCACCGAAGGCGCTTGAGATTCGTTACGATGGCGTCGTGTGCGATCCGCCACAGCAGGTCACGCCGGCGGTGATCGAGTGACCTGCTGTGGACTACACGCCACACTTCCGGCCCTGACGCATAGTCGTTGGGTTGGACCTGACCAACCAAGTCATCAAAAATGGCCCGGTACTGGTCCCCCGCACTGGACTGCAAAACGTCCCCTACAGTTGACATAATACGTAGTGTCTCCCTCATCTGACAGTATGCCTTCGTTGGCCTCCAACTGTGAGGTACACTGTTGCTAAACAGGGTAGGAAAGAACCAACGGAATGATAATCCACCCCAATAACGGACAAAATAGGCAAACGGCATCTGACTGTCGACAGCACTAAAAACACATTTGGTCAGGAGAAAACGGAGCTTTGAAGGAAAGTGCACAAGGCCCAATCCCCCCTGCCTAGGAACCTGGTACACCACTTTTCTTCTGACCAGCTCCGTTTTCCCTGACCAAAGAAACCTAAACACAGCCCTCTCGAGTCGCACCAGGACACCCTCTGGAGCGGCCAGAACAGTGCCCGGATACCACAAGAGAGGGTAAACGAAACGATTTATAACTGTTACCTTCCCCAACAGACTAATGTAGCGATCGCCAAAGTCCTTCAACCTAGCTTCCACCAGGTCCACTTTCTCATTCCAGGTAAGTGACTCGGGTGAACCGTAGCCAAACCATATGCCATTGATTTTTATGGCGTCGTCTACCCATGATGCCGCGAAGGGCAGTTGTTTCGACCGCCACTTACCTAGACGGAGTCCTTTGGTCTTGGTGGGGTTCAGTCTGGCACCTGTCGCTCTTTGAAAAGTAGACAGCGTGCCAGTAAGGGCTCTGAAGGAAGCTAGGTCGGAGACTACGCATGTGACGTCGTCAGCATACTGGAGGCACTTGACTTTAGCTCCACCAGGTATGTGAAATGGTCGAAACAAAGGGTTCAACTTGGAAGGCTCTTGCAAGGGATTCACTAAACAATACATAGAGTAGAGGTGACAGGGGACACCCCTGCAGTACCCCACGTTGAACTCTGAAGGCATCCGACGGTAGGCCATTAACGATAACCCGACTATATACACTATTATACAGTAAAGAGGTCCATTTAACAAAAACTGGATTCAAATTAAACTTGTTCAAGATTTTAAAGAGGAATCCGTGATCAACCATGTCGAAGGCCTTCTCCTGATCAAGGGAGACAAGCGCACATGGAAGATCACGGTCCATCACATATTCAACTAAGTCCCGCATCAACCAGAGGTTCTGCTGAATACTGTGTCCCCGCACCGCACATGTCTGGAAAGAACCTACAAGATCCGGCATGACCGTGCCTAGCCTGTTACAAAGGGCTTTCGCCAGAATCTTGTAGTCTACATTTAACAAGGTAATTGGTCGCTTGTTTTTCGGTTCTAGGGGGTCTCCAGACTTTGGTAACAATGTTATAACGCCTGTGCGCTGCGAGGGACTCAATGAGCCAGCAAGGAAGGCAGAGACGAATACATCACGGAGATCGTGCCCGACGGTACCCCAGAAGCGTTTGTAAAATTCCACTGGGATACCGTCGGACCCAGGCGCCTTTCCGCCTTTCATCTTCGCCACCGCCTTCCAGAGCTCGTCGACAGTCAGGGGAGAACCAAGTCCATGATTCTGCTCTTTAGAGGGTGTCTTGTCAATATTATCTAATAGGGACCCTTGAAGGTCTACCTCGACATCTGCCCGCGTATAAAGCTGTTCATAGAAGGTCTTAAATACCTCCACGATGTCGAGAGGGTCCTTCTGTACCGTACCGTGGACGTCACGGACTGCTCTTATGCGGCGATCGATGGCATACTTTGTGACGTCTCGGTAGAATTTGATGGTTGGTTTTTCCTCCGCCTCCACACAATGAACACGAGCACGAACACGGGCCCCGTGCAGTTTTTCATCAAGGTACTGCTGGATTGCGTGGAGTGCGGAGGAGTCCCCGTCCCTCTCCCTAAAGCAGAGCGAGAGGAACTCCTCCCTTTTTCGACGAGCTCTTGCTACACAGTATTCAACTGTAAACTGTTTGATGCGGGACTTTACGTCATCCCACCACTCTAAATCTGTTGAGAAGGCCGGCTTCAATGTTCGCCACCCTTCGTACCTGGCTTTAAACTGTTCGCTATAGTCAGCCTCCGTTAGAATATCTGTGTTCATTTTCCAGAACCCCCTCCCTGTTGGCCATGACTCTGGAGGCTGAAAGGAGACAGTAACTGCGTCATGATCCGAAATTGGACGTCACAACTTCACAGTCACTCGGTGACAGTGCAGGTGGAGAGTACACCCGGTCCAACCTTGAGGCGTCCGTGCCATCAGGGCGGTGCATAGTGAACACGGACAAGCCGGGATGTTGTGCTCTCCAAACGTCAACCATGTCATGATTCTTTATAAACATGTCCAATTCCGACATACCGACATACCGACATAGGACTTTAAACTGCATCCGGTTGTGGAGTTTGTTTAAACGTGGGAGTAATGAGGTTACCCTTTGCCACAACTGCCTCCAGGGCACCCTTGGGCAAGGTGCACCTGTATTTGCCCTGGTGCTTTTTAAGTGCTGTTGCCTTCGGGCGTGGTGTTGCCTTCGGGCTTAGTGTTGCCTTCGGGCGTGGTGTTGCCGTCGGGCGTGGTGTTGCCTTCGGGCGTGGTGTTGCCTTCGGGCTTGGTGTTGCCTTCGGGCGTGGTGTTGCCTTCGGGCGTGGTGTTGCCTTCGGGCGTGGTGTTGCCTTCGGGCGTGGTGTTGCCTTCGGGCTTGGTGTTGCCTTCGGGCGTGGTGTTGCCTTCGGGCGTGGTGTTGCCTTCGGGCGTGGTGTTGCCTTCGGGCGTGGTGTTGCCTTCGGGCGTGGTGTTGCCTTCGGGCGTGGTGTTGGCTTCGGGCGTGGTGTTGCCTTCGGGCTTGGTGTTGCCTTCGGGCGTGGTGTTGCCTTCGGGCTTGGTGTTGCCTTCGGGCGTGGTGTTGCCTTCGGGCTTGGTGTTGCCTTCGGGCTTGGTGTTGCCTTCGGGCGTGGTGTTGCCTTCGGGCTTGGTGTTGCCTTCGGGCGTGGTGTTGCCTTCGGGCTTGGTGTTGCCTTCGGGCGTGGTGTTGCCTTTGGGTGTGTGGTCTTTGTGGGGCTTTGTTTTTAGTGTGGCCGGGGGAAGGTTGGTCTGTGGGGTGTTTGGGTTGTTGTCAGTGTGTGTGTGTGTGTGGTTCTATTGTTGTAATGAACATAATTTTCTGTTTGATTTGGTGGTGTGTGGATAGTTTTGCCTTTATGTTCCTGTCCGATCCGGTTTGAGTTTTGTTTTTTGTTTGTATGTGCCTTTTCGATGCACTTAAACCCCCCCCCCCCCCGACACCACATCCCGAAGACGTGCATGTGGACATTCGGTCAGGCTGCGTGTCGGGGACGCAGTTAAAGTCCCCAGCCAGGATACACGGAGCACTGCCAGGAACGAAGGATGGCAGGGTCATGAAAAAGTCCCTTCTGTCTGAAGGCCGATTGGGCGCATACACGTTACACAGGAAAAATTTCCCACATGGGTGTCTTACTGTAATGCATACCAACCGGCCCTCATGATCAGAATCGACCCTTCCGACCAGCGGAGTCCACCTTGGCGAAACTAAAATAACTGAACCACAAGATGTTGTTGAGCCAAAGGAAGCGTGTAAACCCCCGCCCCACTCAAAGGACCAGGTGTGGACATCGTCCTCATTCATAATGTGGGTCTCCTGGAGGAAAACAAAGTCCACACCCAGTGCCCTGCAAAATTGGAATATCCTTGACCGCTTCCGACTGTCCCTCATGCCGTTAACATTTAGAGTCAGTAGGGACAGGGGATCAGCCATGGTGTAATGAGTGGCTACGTATCTACCTGGGACCTGACCTTTTTACTCTGTGAACTCGGAGAGGGGTCATGAGAATGGTGAACCCCCTGGTCTAACACCCCGCCTGAGGCCGACCTCTTCAATGAAGGCTCCTCTCCCTCGCATAAATCAAACCAGCCCTCCCCGGAAGGTGGATCCTTGGGAGGAGGCTCTGAGGCAGACTCCACACCATCTGACATAGCAGACTCGGAGTCTGAGGAGAGCTGTAGGTCCTCCTCCACTGCCATCCTATCAGCTTCCACTGGTGTTGGTGGGGAGGATGGTGAGGTGTCCGCCTTGGGCGCCACAGTACCCCCCTCACACTGCTTCGAGGCAAGGAAATCTTTTTCTACTTCTTGTGCTGCCTCCTCCAATTCCTCAGTGGAATATTCTGGGCCTGCTTGCGAGGGTGCAGGTGCCTGCTCCACATCCGCACTGGCATGGGCAGAGTACGATGTGGGGCACGCACCAGAGACATGTCCCTCCTCTCCACAAAGGTTGCACCGCACCTCGTTGGGACACTCTGCCTTGTCATGCCCCACCTGCAGGCACTTGCCACAACGTCTGTTGGGACAAGACCTGGCTTCGTGTCCCTCTTGTCCACACTTGAAACAGGTGCGGGGCTGCCCGAAGTACCTTATGTGGGCCTTCGAACCCCCTATGAAGAGGAAGGACGGAATGTCCCTGTCTAATTCCATACGGCACTGCCTCTTTCCATTAAATATGCCGGCCAACTCGCCCGAACCATATTTGCACCACCGCATGTCAGAGACAGTTCCGTATTGGCTCAGAACCCTCGCAACCAGGCGCTGGTCGACCTCAAAGTTCAGGTATAACACTGTCACCGCCACAGAGCGATCATATGGGGTGACAGTGAGCCCCTCTGCCCCCTTCAGGCAAAACACACCTTTAACACGGGCAGCATCAGACCTGAACTTTAGGTCGTACGTGTTGCGGGCGGCAAGCGCCTGCAACATCTCTATCTCTTTAACTTGTATCCCCTTATTCTTTAACACAGAAAACGCCTGCGGGGGAGAGACGCTCGCCCCGGACGAAAACTCCAACTTAACAATTGTGCTATCCCGACCTCCGGGCATAGCAGCAGTTGTGTGGCTCAAGGCCACGGGATAAAAGGGAAAAAAAACCTCAGAACTAGTTTTACAAGGGACAAAAATTAGGATGAAGTAACAAAAACACAAGCAACACAGAATTAAGGCGTGGTCGCAAACAGACGAACACGACCAGACCTACTTATCAACTAAAACACAAGCACGCTATAAGGTGTTTTATACACAATCGCAATATATAGTACAGCTATCACACAGTGATACAAGTTGAGCACGGTAAAACGACGAGAGCTCGACGAAAACACGTCTGCTCTCGTCGAAGACCTGAACTCTGGTCTGACAAGATGTAAAATAGCATGATGTGTAAGTTACCTGGCCTGAGACCAATTCCCGAACCCCAATGGAAAGCGATGAAGTCAGAGAAGGACTTAGAGGGAGGGGAAGAACAATTATTTTTATATTGCCCATTGAATGTAATCTTACCCTTCCTTTATTTTGTTGTTCTTTCAGGAAGATGGGTAATAGCAAGTATGTGGTGGAGTACTCGTGCACAGAATGTGGTAACAAGTTCGACAAGCTCTCTGAACTGGACGGACATTACGAGAAGAAGCATAAAGAAAGACGTGAGAGAATGGTCTCTTGTGAGCACTGTGACTACCAAAGCAGCAGGAAACACGACGTAACTCGCCATACTCAAAGCCGACACCCCGAGAAATGCCGCCTGAAAGAGTCAAGACCCCACACGGGTGACGACATGCGGAAGCGAAATTCACCTGGTACGAGCACCAAGACCAACCCACCAAAAGTGAGGCGCACTGACAACACTTGGCCCACATTAGATTCTCTCCTTGGATCACCGACCAAGAGTCTTGATGGCCAGGAAAAAGTAGAAACTTCGGAAAAGACGAGGACAACACCACCCACCCCGTATGTTACCCCGAAAAGACAACTTCACACTTCCCAAAAATCTACAAATAACCCCGATGTCGAACAAAGCAATGCTGAGTCGTTGGTTATTCCGAGTTCCTCAACCGGAACCGTCCTGAATTCGCCTAAACCTGATGTCGAAGTTGACGATGTCGCAGACCACGAAGACGGACGCCTGGTTCAGCGTACCACCACTACGGTTAATCCCGACGGCAGCGTGAAGGTTGTGGTAGAAAAGTTTCTAGGGAGTTAAATAAACTGTTTCATGCATTAAGTTAATGTTTCTGTAAGTCTTGATTCCATGTTTTTGTTTATGACGTAACTGTAAATATTTTGTTTTCTACTGTTTTGAAATGAAAGAGTATTCTGTTTCCATATTATGCTTGTTTTAATGTTCTGTAGAGATGGACCAGTTATACCGTATTTTTGTGGCAAATGTACAGTGAAAAGATTTCATGAAATTGTGATGCTAGGCTATATCTGGTTGGTAAGAGAGTAGTCAATGCGAGGACGCATTAGAAACTTGGGTGGGAAGAGTGTAACCGACCTGGGTTACCATAGAGTAAGGCCACTGGGTACAAAACTTTCTTAAATTCTTCTGTACCGAAACCTTTGCTCTCATTCGCACATAAGCCTGAGATGTGGCCGTTATCCTCGTATGATTTCGTATTTTTCTTTGACTCAATGATTAATGTTGGCCGGCTACGCAGTCACTTCCGCTCGACGGCCGACTGCATTTTCCCAGAACTGGGACGCACGTGTTTACAGATCGCTTGGTAGAGTCGGTGTGTATTAGTATTTAACCAATCAGGTTGTACTTAAGTAGTAATGAATAATCATTGTACGTATTCTGTATAGCTTAACTGTTGAAACGGCACTCATAGAGGCGAGGCAAGAAGTTAGCCTAGCCAATCACAGGCGAGTCAGGAAGCTAGTCTAGCCAATCATAAGTATTTTTGAAGTTGTAAAGTTTTATGTGTTAGCCACGTGCTTTTGCTGGGCTGTCCTGGCAAAACCACCGTGGTGCGACTTGATCAAGGAGATTCTTCAGTAAGCTTGCGAGCAGTAAGGGTATACACATAGCGCACTATTTCCTCTGAGATCGTAGTTAAAAGACATCCTAACTTTTGTAAGTGTAAACAATTTCTCGCACAGTGCATTCATGTTTCGTTAAGCTTGGTGTATTCCGCTGATTAGGCCTGAGTAATTATCATCGGCGCAGTTAGTGCGCTGCGTCCGCAGGATAAGTTGGGTGCGGCGCAAGTAGTGCGGAGCATCCGCAGAACCATTAATTATCATCGACGCAGTTTGCGCTGCGTCCGCAGGATAAGTTGGGTGCGGCGCAAGTAGTGCGGAGCATACGCAGAACCATTAATTATCATCGACGCAGTTAGTGCGCTGCGTCCGCAGGATAAGATGGGTGCGGCGCAAGTAGTGCGGAGCATCCGCAGAACCATTAATCATCATCGACGCAGTCAGTGCGCTGCGTCCGCAGGATAGGTTGGGTGCGGCGCAAGTAGTGCGGAGCATCCGCGGAACCATTAATCATCATCGACGCAGTTAGTGCGCTGCGTCCGCAGGATAAGTTGGGTGCGGCGCAAGTAGTGCGGAGCATCCGCGGAACCATTAATTATTATTGACGCAGTTAGTGCGCTGCGTCCGCAGGGTATATTGGGTGCTGCGCAAGTAGTGCGGAGCTCCCGTAGAATTATTATTTAGTTACGCAGTTAGTGTGTTGCGTCCAGTACATACGCTATCTATTATCGTTACACAGTTGACGTGTTGTGTTCATACCAAGGTTTCTACTACTGCGCAGTTGTTGCCCAAGTGCCCAACAGTGTGACCATGTATATATGTATATAAGTTAAGTTACTATAGGTACAACAAATATTGATCATGCAATCCGCCTCACGGGGCTGCACCACTTTTATAATCATCAAAGAATATAACCGAGACCTTTGCAGCAGGCAAAGTATCGTTTTCTCTCGTTTTTGTGAGTGTTCCCATCCAGATGTCTTAAGGCCTTTCTCTTTGACTGACAACGAAGTGACGTTACAATATCTTCTGTATGTCATTCTTTAGATTTCAGTACTAAGCAAAATGCAAAAATGCATTGAGGTTTCGATGATACATGCTTTATTCCAAATAATGTCATGTCCCATTTCTTTAGGTGACTGGTCTAATTCTATCTTAAAGTATTGGAAAAATAGTTTTTGTGTTCATATTTCATCTTGATAATTCTTGGGAAATTTTGCCCTTTGAAATTTGGTGACCCAGATGACAATCTTGAATTTCCGAGTTTGACCCCGGTGACCCCAGGCCCCCACCAAAACAATAGGGTTCTTCCTCTTACCATAACGCATCTACATACTAAGTTTCAAATTTATCCAAGCTTCCTACCTTGGGAAATCCTGTTAACGAGGATTTCAGAGTCTGACCCCTGGTGACCTTTGACCCCCACCAAAAACAATAGTTCTTCCTCTGACCATAATGCATCTAAATACTAACATGAAATTCATTCAAGCTTCCTACCTCGAGATACCGTGTACCATGTTAACAAGGTTTCCAGTTTGACCCCAGATGACCTTTGACCTCCCCCCAAATGACATGCTTTTCCCTCTTACTATTAAGGCTACTACATACAAAGTATATCCAAGCTTTCTACCTCGAGATATCCTGTCGACAAGGTTTTCAGACTTTGACCCTCAGTGACCCGAGATGACCTTTGACTTTCACTAAAAACGACCGGGTTTTTCTTTCACTACAAAGCATCTTCATACAAAGTAGAAAATTCATTCAAGCTTCCTAACTTGAGATATCGTGTTAACAAGGTTTTCAGAGTTTGACCCCAATGATCCTCGACCCACACCAAAAACAATAGGGTTCTTTCTCGAGATAGTGTTAACGAGAAGTGTCACAAACACACATACACATACGCACACTTGATGCCTTACGGGGTATTGGCACTGGACCCCGTAGGGAATGCAAGGAAATTTCCCAGCAGCGAAGCGGCCCGCGAAAGAACCGAGTAGAAGTACGTGCTTAAGGGCGGGCTGCGCTCCAAGGCAGACACGTGCAGCCGCGCGTGACTTCTCTTTGCAGTGACCGAATTTTTGGGCAGCTATGCCAGTTTCGATCGGCGCGTGAGCTAGGAAAGACGTGCGAGAGCGGAGCCGGCTGTGCCGGTACCCGCTAAGGCCACATTGGTGAGTGCAGTTGTGCTTTACTTACTGTTTGAGGACCTCATTGTTTTCTCTATTGTGTTTGCTTCCTTAACCCTAACTTGAAAATACATTGTAAAATTTCTGAGGACATGAGAAATCTATTGTATTTCTTTCTAAGGTTAGTTAGTTAGATGGGATTTAACGACACATCAACACAAATGTGTTATGTAGTGTCAGCTAGATGAAAAAGGTAAAACTAAAAAAGAAAAACATTGGGGAAAATCCTAAAATGTCTAGACAAAAGCAAATGCGGGAGTCATGTCAAAACTTCCTGTAAAGGTTACTTTCTTTGAGAAAGTCCAAAATGAGAACGGGATCTACGTGCTCAGACAATGTCTTCAGGTCTTGCACAGTGTAATACTTCTGACGAATATGGGAGTATTCATAGCAGTCGACGAGAATGTGACTGACGGTGACATCGCAATCACAGGGGATACAATATGGTCTCTCTTTCCCGTGGAGCAAACAAGCATGGGTTAGGTAAGTATGACCGATTCGTGCTCTAGTCAATACCAAATCATCCCTCCGTTCTCTGGGGGCCGCATTATCCACAGTCCCGACCGTTGGTTTGACCTGGTATAATTTGTTCTCAGGGAAGGAATCCCACAGTTCTTGCCATTTTGATTTTATATAGCCGTTGATGTTAGGACGATAATCAGTGTGGGGTACTTGGAGGTTGGTAATGTCCACCTGTAGGGCTTCCTTAGCTAGCGTGTCTACCTTTTCATTTCCGTGTATGCCCACGTGGCTCGTACCTGAAAAGGACCTGAAATCCATTACTTTGGTCCTCAGTCTGAATGGATAGTGCGCACATACACACACGTCATCATGAATGCATAGGTCTCTCTTATCATCGAAACCAAAAATGTCCGTTTAAGCCTTGGAAAAGTCTGGAAAAAGTCTTGAATTTCATTATTTCAAAAGTGTGGGAACTCTGATAATGGCAACGCGTCTTGAGACCCTATCTTACATGATGAAACGCACGTGGCTGCATACCTCCTTGCAGGGTTATAGTTACTGTATGCTGGTCGGTGCATGTATGTTGAACCAGGTTAGTTAGATGGAATTTCACGACACACGAACACGATTGTGTTATATAGTGTCATCTAGAAAAGAAAAAGGTGCAATACTGGGGTACAATTAAATGTAAAGGAAAATGCGGGAGTCATGTCAAAAATTTCTATGTTTACTTTCCTTGAGAAAGTCCAAAATAAGGGAAGGATCTGTCTGTTCAAATAAAGTTTTCAGGCCTGGCACAGCGTAGTACTTGAACCAGGACTGCAATTTTTCCGACTGGCGCAAAGTGTTAATTACACCTTACTGACCAGTACTTAGTACTTGGAAAAGAGTTGCACATTTCCTCTTCAATAGTATTTACTTCCTTTCCTCCATTTGCCTCCAACACAATTACTGTTACAAAGGTAGTAACGACAAATAGCGTAGTCCATTATAGTTATTGGTTCAACAAGTTGAACTATTGTCATGACAATGCGTCGTGTCTGGCTGGCTGTCCCTCACCATTGCAAAATTGACTGCTGTCTTCATGTTCTTTGACCAATCCTTGTCAACGTTGGTTAAGGTCAAAACATAAATCAAGGACTTAAATGATATGGTTATAGCAATAAGATCAATGGTCACGTGAAATCATGACAGGTCAAAATGTGAAAAAAACGCCGAAGTATCAACCCCTTGTGGTTATGTTGGAATCTTCAAATTTTTCGGGAGTGTTTATAAGTACGTAACGGGTCATCAAAGTTGTACCATTGAAGTAGGTCAAAGGTCATTCTAGGTTTAGAAAGAAGACAAAATAAAGGAGGTCAAACAGTTTAATCACACAAATGCCTGCAACTCCTGGTCATTAAGTTGGAATTGTTCAGATCTGGCAAGTGTGTTTAGTCATCACAGTTGTAACATTTTCATGTAGGTCGAAGGTTACTTAGGGTCATACAGAATTCATTCAAAGGCCGTCAACTGTCAGGTGTTATGTGCCAGTTTAATGAAAGACAGCTAGAGTACTTAGTTCTTGATTGATCATTAAAGATGTACTTTTGCATTAGGTCAAATGTCATTTGTGGTCACATAGAGGTCAAAAAGTGAAATCACTTAAAAAGCATTCAACTCATTGGGGCTGTGTAAACAAATCTTATTAAGGTTGGTCAGTGTTCATTCGATGACCGGGCATCAAAGCAGTACTTATCAAGTAAATCAAAGGTCATGTGCGCCATGCAGTGGTCAATCAGTGAAATGATTCTAAGACATTCAAGTCCTAAGGGTTATGTGCTAAGTTTATAAAATATGGTAAGTGTTTAGTTCTTGATGCAGATCATCGAAGTTGAACTTTTGAAATGGGTCAAAGGTCACTGGTGGTCATAGAGAAGTCAAACAGTGAAATTACTCAAAAGCCCTAAACTCATAAGGTTTATGTAACCAAATCTTACTACAACTGGCCACAATGTTCAGTGGATAATGGGTCATCAAAGTTGTACTTTTGAAGTAGGTAAAAGGTCATTTGAGGGTCATGAAGAGGTCAAAAGGTGAAATCATGCAAAGGCCTTCAACTCCTAGGGGTCATGTGACCAGTGTTTAGTTGTTTAAGTAAATTAAATTTCATGGATGGTCACAGGGAAGTCAAACATGAAATCACTCAAAAGCCCTCAAATCATAGGGATCACGTATCCTAATCTCACTACATTTGGCCAAAGTGTTCAGTAGATGATGGGTCATCAAAGTTGTACTTCTGAAGTAGGTCAGCGGTCATTTGGGGGTCATGCAGAGGTCAAACTGAAATTATGCAAGGGCATTCTACCCCCAGCAGGTGGGTTAGTTAGATGGGATTTTACGACACACCAACACGATTGTGTTATAAAGTGTCATCTAGAAAAGAAAAAGGGGCAATGTTGGGGTAAAAAAACCTTAAAAACTTCAAAAGGCTGGGTTAAATTCCACTAAAGGGTCCAGGCAAAAGCGGGAGTCATGTCAAAAATTTCTATAGAGTTTACTTTCCTTGAGAAAGTCCAAAATAAGGGTAGGGTCTGTCTGTTCAAATAAAGTTTTCAGGTCTGGCACAGCGTAGTACTTCTGGCGAATATGGGAGTATTCATAACAGTCCACGAGAATGTGACTGACGGTGACAGCACAATCACAGGGTATACAATATGGTCTCTCATCCCCGTGAAGTAAATAGGCAGAGGTATGGTGGGGGGTTAAGTTTATCAAACATGGCTTTTCGCCTATGGATGATTGCTGCTGCCTTCAAAGTTATACTTTCCACATAACCCTGAAATTTTCACGGCGTAGAGGGTGGACGCTGATGGTATCACTGCTGTACTTCTCCGTATGTTTAGATATACTAGCGTATGATCACTGGCTGAAAGAAATGGAACATCATGGCATGATCATGTGCGAAGACTATGGTATTATCAAATCCATAACGCATTTTTGCACTGATATCTATTGCAATAAGAACCATTTGTTTTGATGGGCCTGACAAATTGGGAATAGGACCATTTGTTTAACCTGAAATCTGTCTTAATAATGTTGTTTGTAGTCTAAAAAAGTTGGTGTTAAGTCACAGAGCTACAAGCTTGGCAGGTGAGATGCTTGCTGAGCTTGCCATTGTCAGTATCACAAACCAGCAGGACATTTTTAGCACAAACCAGCTAATAGCTGTTTGAGCTATTGTGATCCGCCACCGTCACTCTGCCTGTCTATCCATCCACCCACCCATGTATGTCTGTCCACAATTGCCAAAAAGGCTCTCAAACGCTGTCTTCGATGGGTTTTCATGAAACTTCGACACATTGGTCCTTGGCAGCTGGGCTTCATGTGACCACCAGGACGTGAAGGTCAGAGGTCATTTACGGGTCATTGCAGGCCATTGTAGGAAAACTTTCGAAATGTATCTTTTCTTACCCAGAACACTATCATCCTGCAAATGGGTGAGAATGTTCCTTGGGTAGCCTAGTTTTGAAGTTGTACAGGATTTCAGAGTTGATTTTGTTTGGGGTCAGAAGAGGTCAAAAGGTCCGCCTGTTAAATTTGTGCGGAAATGTGTCGCTTTTTGCACGCTGTGCAATGGATCTCGATGAAACTTGGATAAACTGATGCTTGGACCATTGGCCAGCTAGTGTGCTCCAAACGTTTAGGTGAAAGGGTCATTCAGCGGTCATTGTTTGAAAATACGCCAAATGCTCCTTTTTCTAAATATAGCAATGAATCTTTCCGAAATTTGGTCACAAGAATCTGCTAGTGGTGCTGTGAATAGGCGTATAGCATTTAAGACCCAAATTCATTTTGTGCTCTATTGGGAGGGGGCTATTCTTGAAAATACATCGAATGTTGCTTCTTGTACAAATGTCAATAGATTTTCTTGAAACCTTGTCACTGTAGTCTATAAGTAGTGACTCTTGTGCCGTGTACGGCAGTTTGAGGTCGGAGGTCATTTAAGGGTCATTCTTTCAAAATACTCTTAGGGCTTTCTCACCCACAAATAATGGATCTTCTTGAAACTTCGTCAGAGTAATCTTTGAGTAGTGACTCAGTTAAGGTGTGCAAGAATTTTTCATCTGGACTGATGTATGTTTGTCTGAAATAAGTTACATTTTTGTAAATCACGGCTACATCAGATTTACAGATGGCAGTGGTACTACATGATAAACTGCTTTAAGTCTGACTGAAGTATACATTGCTTGAGGGAATTATTCTATTAGCATCTTAATTCATCATCGTGCATGAGTTGTAATTGACAATACCTCTCACTCCCAACTGCATGGTATTATATTCCAAGTAAGGCCTTTAGGGTAGAGAGCTACAGTACTACCAGATGAAGTGTATAATGATGTGTGTACAGACCAGGCGCTACTGGACATTTAGATTGAGCAATGAGTTGGAAGCAAGGATTGAACTGCTAGGGTCAGACAGTAATGTAGACGAGAAGTTAATAAAGGAGAGGCCTTCCTCTGCTACTTCTCAAGTAGGATTAAGGAATTTTATCCACTGCCACAACATTGGTACTTCTAAAATTATAGATATGAATCTTTGGACCTGTGGTGGTGCATTTATGTAAGTACATCAATATTGTTTTATGTCAAAATAGTTATGTCAGTTATGTCTTGACTAGCTCACTGTGATATTAACTAGCATAATTTCACATGAACAATTGGTATAATGTAATGCTTTGAACTTTAAACATCTTAGTTCTATTATTTTCACTAGGGATCAAGGGGGGGGGGGTCGGGGTCCTTAGCTTGCTTTGAGAAGGTGGGGGTGTCTCTTTTTCTCCTATGCATTTTACTGTTGGGAAAGAATTTGTTTTGCTCAGGTGTGTTACCTGCAATCCTACCATGCGGTGGCGTACACAGTATTTTACTGAGGGGGTGCGTCTGGTTGTGGGAGAGCCATTCCTTAAGTGTCCTGGGGTGGGACATGTCCCCAAAATACCATCAATTTTGCACTATGCATATAGTATGTGTGCATGCGGGGAGTTACACCACTGATATCATACCATCATAAAGATGTTCAACAATATATGTAGTTATAAAATTGTCCAAATACAGAAATCTTTTCAGAAACTAGGACTTCCTTGGATTATGATCGTTGAAACCTCAATGCACTGCTTGCGCTGGAAGTAGCAGTTGATAGATCTTTTAAAATTTGTTGTAACTGTCACCTTTTTGGTTCAGTTTGAGCTACTGCACCATTTTATTTTTTTTTTAGCTAACCCACTACCTCCTTGCACGAAGCATGATGAAGTGTACAAGCATGTATGGCACGACTGATGTATGTAGTCTGATTTGTTCATTTTAATGCATGCATGAGAGGGTGTGATATTTGGGTGGAAGGCTGTGATGTTAAGTCTGGTCAACACTGAGATAGGAATTAAAATGCTCCCAGTGTTCCAATTATGGCATGTTGCTGGCTAATGCAATTAAATACGATTCGTGCCACCTGTAATCTTCCTCTCTGCTATCTACCTTTTTCATGCAAGGATATATAAAGTCAAGTGATGCCGACGAAACTTTACATGAATGCCGAATCTGTGACAAATTGGTTGCGCAAACGAAGCTAAGGGAACATGTGCGCAACTGTGGCAAGACATTTCAGCCATCCAGAAGGCAATTTTCAACAGTACACATGTCCAGTGCCATGGAATTCACATGTGTATAAATTTATACGGCTTTACACGGCTTGTCCGTGTTCACTTGGCATCGCCCTGATGGCACAGACGCCTCAAGGTTGGACCGGGTGTACTCTCCATCTGCACTGTCACCGAGCGACTGTGAAGTTGTGACATGTCCAATTTCGGATCATGATGCAGTTACTGTCCCCTTCCAGCCTCCAGAGTCATGGCCAACAGGGAGGGGGTTCTGGAAAATGAACACAGATATTCTAACGGAGGCAGACTACAGTGAACAGTTTAAAGCCAGGTACGAAGGGTGGCGAACATTGAAGCCGGCCTTCTCATCAGATATAGAGTGGTGGGATGACGTAAAGTCCCGCATCAAACAGTTTACAGTTGAATACTGTGTAGCAAGAGCTCGTCGAAGAAGGGAGGAGTTCCTCTCGCTATGCTCTAGGGAGAGGAACGGGGACTCCGCCGCACTTCACGCAATCCAGCAGTATCTCGATCAGAAATTGCACGGGGCCCGCGTTCGTGCTCGCGTGCAGGCGGAGGAAAAGCCAACTATCAAATTCTACCGGGACGTCACAAAGTATGCCATCGATCGCCGCATAAAGGCAGTCCGTGACGTCCACGGTACGGTACAGAAGGACCCTCTCGACATCGTGGAGGTATTTAAGACCTTCTATGAACAGCTTTATACGCAGGCAGATGTCGATGAGGGCCTTCATCAGTCCCTGCTAGATAATATTGACAAGACCCCCTCTAAAGAGAAGAATGACGGACTTGGTTCTCCCCTGACTGTCGACGAGCTCTGGAAGGCGGTGGCGAAGATGAAAGGCGGAAAGGCGCCTGGGTCCGACGGTATCCCAGTGGAATTTTACAAACGCTTCATGGGTACCGTCGGACACGATCTCCGACCCCCTAGAACCGAAAAACAAGCGACCAATTACCTTGTTAAATGTAGACTACAAGATTCTGGCGAAAGCCCTTTGTAACCGGCTAGGCACGGTCATGCCGGATCTTGTAGGTTCGTTCCAGACATGTGCGGTGCGGGGACACAGTATTCAGCAGAACCTCTGGTTGATGCGGGACTTAGTTGAATATGTGATGGACCGTGATCTTCCATGTGCGCTTGTCTCCCTCGATCAGGAGAAGGCCTTCGACATGGTTGATCACGGATTCCTCTTTAAAATCCTGAAGAAGTTTATTTGGAATCCAGTTTTTGTTAAATGGACCTCTTTACTGTATAACAGTGAATATAGTCGGGTTATCGTTAATGGCCTACCGTCGGATCCCTTCAGGGTTCAACGCGGGGTACGGCAGGGGTGTCCCCTGTCACCTCTACTCTATGTATTGTTTAGTGAATCCCTTGCAAGAGCGTTCCAAGTTGAACCTTTGTTTCGACCTTTTCACATACCCGGTGGAGCTGAAGTCAAGTGCCTCCAGTATGCTGACGACGTCACCTGCGTAGTCTCCGACCTAGCTTCCTTCAGAGCCCTTACTGGCACGCTGTCTACCTTTCAAAGAGCGACAGGTGCCACACTGAACCCCACCAAGACCAAAGGACTCCGTCTAGGTAAGTGGCGGTCGAAACAACTGCCCTTCGCGGCATCATGGGTGGACGACGCCATGAAAATCAATGGCACATGGTTTGGTTACGGTTCACCCGAGTCACTTACCTGGAATGAGAAAGTGGACCTGGTGGAAGCTAGGTTGAAGGACTTTGGCGATCGATACATTAGTCTTTTGGGGAAGGTAACAATTATCAATCGTTTCGTTTACCCTCTCTTGTGGTATCCGGGCACTGTTCTGGCCGCTCCAGAGGGGGGCTTTTTAAGTGCATAGAAACGGACACTATCAAACAGGAAGAACCAAATCCGGACCGGCAAAAACAAAACCTTGAACTACTTACAATCATTTACAAAATTACCTTACACCAAACTAGCTAAACAAAATTTCTGTGCCGTTTCGATGCACTTAAAAAGCGCACAATTTCTGTGGCCAACATATACGACACCCCCAGCCCACCCATCACAATTTACAAACGGGAAAACAACAAACGCCAGAAGGCAGCAACACACACCCGAAGGCAACAACAAACGTCCGAAAGCAACAAAGCCCGAAGGCAACACAACACGCAACACGCCCGAAGGCAACACCACGCCGGAAAGCAACTTCACGCCCGAAGGCAACACCACGCCCGAAGGCGACCTTACGCCCGAAAGCAACTTCACGCCCGAAGGCAACAACATGCCCGAAGGCAACAACACGTAAAAAGCACAGGGCAAGCACAGGGCAAATACAGGTGCACCTTGCCCAAGGGTGCCCCGGAGGCAGTTGTGGTAAAGGGTAACCTCATTATCCCCACGCCTAAACAAGCTCCACAACCGGATGCAGTTTAAAGTCCTATCCAGAGGGTGTCCTGGTGCGACTCGAGAGGGCCGTGTTTAGGTTTCTTTGGTCAGGGAAAACGGAGCTGGTCAGAAGAAAAGTGGTGTACCAGGTTCCTAGGCAGGGGGGATTGGGCCTCGTGCACTTTCCTTCAAAGCTCCGTTTTCTCCTGACCAAATGTGTTTTTAGTGCCGTCGACAGTCAGATGCCGTTTGCCTACTTTGTTCGTTATTGGGGTGGATTATCATTCCGTTGATCCTTGCCTACCCTGTTTAGCAACAGTGTACCTCACAGCTGGAGGCCCACGAAGGCATACTGTCAGATGAGGGACACTTTCCGTATCATGTCAACTGTTGGGGACGTTTCGCAGTCCAGTGCGGGGGACCTGTACCGGGCCATTTTTGATGACTTGGTTGGTCAGGTCCAACCCAACGACTATGCGTCAGGGCCGGAAGTGTGGCGTGTAGTCCACAGCAGGTCACTCGATCACCGCCGGCGTGACCTGCTGCGGCGGATTGCACACGACGCCATCGTAACGAATCTCAAGCGCCTTCGGTGGCGTCTTGGAGATGGCATTTGCCCCCGCACTGGATGCACAAGGTGGGAGAGTGTGCCCCATGTGTTTTGGCAGTGTGGCTTTGTGGCCCTCCTGTGGGAGTGGTTTCAAGTCCTGGCTGATCGCCTCACGTTTTGCAACACCTGGGCGGTCAGCCAGGACTACGCTTTGTATGGTCTGTCACCCCCGCGATGCAATACAAGTGTTCGCGGGATACTTACCTTTGTTTCGGCCTCCATAAAGCTGGCCTTATGGAGAGATCGGTGTAATATTGTATTTAGGGGAGAGGGGAGGCCCGCGGACGTCCTCCTGGCGTCGGTGTGGACAGAGATTAAGCTCAGGGTGGAGGCTGACTTCGTTCGTTTGCCAGGGACGACGTTCGGCAGGCGGTGGGGTCCACTCGTTTCGGTAAGGGCGGGCCGGGTGACGGTGAACCTGTAAATATTGTGTTGCTTCCATTAGTTTTTCCTTTGTTAATAGTCCTGTGTGGTGGGTGGGCTGGGGGTGATTGTACATGTTAGCCACAGAATTTTTCGTTTGCCAGCTTCATGTAAAATAGTTTTGTAAATAGTTCACAGTTGAGTTTTTGCCGGTCCGGTTTTCGGTCTTTCTGTTTGACAAGTGTCCGTTTCTATGCACTTAAAAAGCACACATAAATTTATTTGTCCATTTTGTGTATAACCCAGACATCGGTCGACATTATAGTTAGATGGGGTTTAACGACACACCAACACGAATGTGTTATATAGTGTCAGCCAGATAAAAAGGGGCAATGATGAGGTGAAATCACCTAAAAGGAAAAAGGATTGGGCAAAATTCTACCAACATGTCTAGACAAAAGCAAATGTGGGAGTCATGTCAAAATTTCCTGTAAAGCTTACTTTCTTTGAAAAAGCACAAAATAAGAGAAGGGTCTGTGTGCTCAAGCAACGTCTTCAGGTTTGACACAGTGTAATACTTCTGACGGATATGGGAGTATTCATAGCAGTCAACGAGAATGTGACTGACGGTGACAGCACAGTCACAGGGGATACAACATGGTCTGTCATCCCCGTGGAGCAAAAAAGCATGGGTTAGGTAAGTCAATGGTAAACATCAGGGTGCCTTGGGTTAGTTAGTTAGATAGGATTTAACGACACATCAACACAAATGTGTTATGTAGTGTCAGCTAGATAAGAAAGGTAAAACTAAAAAAGAAAAACATTGCGAAAAATCCTAAACAGTCTAGACAAAAGCAAATGCGGGATTCATGTCAAAACTTCCTGTAAAGGTTACTTTCTTTGAGGAAGTCCAAAATGAGAGAGGAATTTACGTGCTCAAACAATGTCCAGAGTTAGATGAGGTTTAACGACACACCAACACGAATGTGTTATATTATGTCAGCTAGAATGGGGAGTAAAATTCAAATGAAAAAAGAAGGGGTAGAATTCAAAAAAAAAAAATCTAGGTAAATGCAAATGCGGGAGTCATGTCAAAAATTTCTATACAGACCACTTTCCTTCAGAAAGCCCAGAATGAGAGAAGGGTCTGTGTGCTCAAATAATGTCTTCAGGGGGAAAGACACAATCATTGATTTCTTTAATTATATTAAGAACATGTTTGGTGTTCCTTATATAAGAGTCAAGGTTCTGCATTGCAGGACTGATAAAGAAACCCACAAAGTCGGAGAACCTTTCAACTGGGGAACCACTCCTTGCGATCACCGGTCTAGTTTCTACCCTTCCCTTCGCATCAGCTACCTTGTGTGTTTTTGGTAACGTATAAAACCTGGATGTTTTTGTATCGGACGGCGTCAAGTACTTCCGCCTGAGTATTGCATACAGTACCACCTTGGCCGACTTCAATCGGTGGCTCGAAAGACTAACTTGAAGAAAAGGTAACTGAAGTAACGTAAATAGCCTCAATTTCTGTAAAAACTTTTTAAGTACATAGAAACAGGCACTGGCAAACTAAAGAAAAATCCCAAACCCAAACAAACCATGACGGGTCACAAACACAAATGCTAAACAATCTTTACATACCGTGCAACAGGGAACAAAAGAGTCTTTGTTACTACTGAACTCCAGTAACTGCCACTGCAGCCAACCCCAAAACAACTCTCCACAACCACATACCACCCAAACAAATTCCGCCCACACGCCCAAAGGAACACCACGCCCGAAGGCAACTCCACACCCCACGGCAACACCACGCCCGAAGGCAACACCACGCCCGAAGGCAACACCACGCTCGAAGGCAACACCACGCCCCAAAGGCAACACTACGCCCGAAGGCAACACCACACCCGAAGGCAACACTACGCCCAAAGGCAACAGCACTTAAAAAGCACCGGGGCAAATACAGGTGCACCTTGCCCAAGGGTGCCCCGGAGGCAATTTCCGTAATGCTAGACGGCAGTGTTACAACACGGGACTTTTGTATTCAAAACATTCGAAACGGCAGTCCCTTGTAAACTGAGCCATTCAATACAGGCAGAGGTTTTACTACTCTCAATCGTTTTGACTATAAGGCCAAACTTTAAAGGCAATTTCAAAGTCTCTTTTACGAACGATTACCTGCAAAAATAGCCAATAAAACTCTTTAAATTGATTATAGGGTGACATGTTTCCGTTACTCAACAAAGGAACCACCCATGAACTTTCGAGGTATGTGGCATATTTTGAATATTAAAATTCCTTTCTTCCTAAAAATTGTTTATGGAAGTCCTGACAACTGAGGTAACTTAGCCTACCTAGATTTAAAAATCATGGAAAAGGAAACAGCTTAGCGAGCGACAATTCAGCAGTCTACATCCTAGCTCACTGTTACCTTTCAGTAATCCGATCGATATTCTTCTATACACAATTCGCCGCTAGCCACAAAGGCTAAATACGGCAATACGCCAGACTGTGTAGTAAAAGAAACAGGATTCCGTTCACAGAGAAATAAGTAACAGCAGAGATGGAGATCGAGAAGGCAGAGAAGTATGAAGTAGAGTTGCCTGGCACCAAAAGATCCCTCCGAAGTACTTCGTACGAGATCTCAGACGCCCTGAGCCTCACCACAACCACAAAACGAGTTGTTTACCCCGATGGCAGAGCATTTGAAGTCGAAGAAAAGAAGCTGACTCCTATCCATGAGTAATCATGTCAGACCTGTGTTGACTTGTAAATAGACTATGGTGAAAGAAACCACTTTGTCGTTGTGTACGTTCCTAAACAAGTGGAAATAAACATGCCGTTACCTGTACAGACCGTTTTGTTTTTGTATGTTTCTTAGTATCAGAAATTGTGCAGGACGCATAAGCTAAGGAGGGGGAAGTGTAACGCATCTGTGATTAATTTCAAGACCTCAGAGATGGCGCCCTGCCGATTTAAAAAAGTAGAACAGTTCTCCCCCGCTTCCACGGGCCACGTGACATCCGGCCTACAGGAAACAGGTGTGTACGTGCTTTGCGCGGGACACTCGTTGGTTGGAAAAGATTAAAAGAAATTTGGGTGAGAAATTCGTGCTACAAGACCGTCATAAGTAACGACAGGGAATTTTGATCAGGATCTATTAAGGGTAAATTCGTAAAAGCTGTAAATATCAAGTTGCTCCTATTAGAGTTACGCTATGCTGACAGTATTAGCGTAGACACCATGAAGCTTAGACTACAAGCCTGTAAGCGTAGCGCAATTGCTAAAGTAATTAGCAATAAAATAGTGTAATTTTGGCTAGAATAAACTGCTGGGATTGAGTGCTGGCCTAGGATGGCCAATCGCTGCCCAAGAGAAAGGAATAATGCTGAGATCTTAGGCCATCGGTGATTCTGATAAGTACGTAGACTATTATTCTGGGATATTCTATGAGAAGCGGCAACAGCTTCTGGTTTCTGCCCCCCTTTTCCTCGTACAGAGAGATATGATTCCCTGGTGACGTGTCCCGGGTGTCAGAACCCTAAAGGCAGACGGTTCAGCATAATGAAGATTGGTGGTTCAGCCGGCATACTGAAGATTATGGTACAGCGTTCTAAGGTTTAACGTTAGCCGGTTGAGGTTCTCAGCCTACTGAAAGGTGCTACCGAAGACATACTGTATGCAGTAAAGGTTCGTGGTGAGCTAGGCTGAAGACCCTAACATATTGGTCACATAATCACTTCCATTATCTCATCATAATCATATAAATCATTTGTACATTTATAAGTTTGACATGTAATTTCTACAAGAAGAAAACAGATCTACTTTTGTATCTTAAATCTGCTTGTTTGTCTCTCATTTGTGTATTGTGTCCACTAACTCCCTTCTCTCACTTTTGTAAGTGTTCCTTGAGCAGAATAAGCCTGTCCCCTTGAACTTGACGTGGCGTTAAAATACCATTGACATTGACAATAGTCGATTCGCTAAATTATGCTTGATGCGAGACCATCTCCCCAGCAATCGAACTGTGAGCAACGTTTCTCTGAGACTGAGGAGGCATGTAGTACAGTGGTATGCAGCAACAATATAAACGATAAATATTCATGACTCCATGACATGACTTCATCGTGGTCCCCTGTCCTACTTTCGGTCCTCCTGTTGTCTTTCGTTTCCGCTCTTCTCCAGTCTTTTGTACCTCCTCATACTCCTCGTAGTTGCAGCATGTTTAGATCTGAGGTGACTTCTTTCGTTTGTTGCTGTGGAATTTCTTAAACTTGTTCCACCTCTATAGATAATAGTATCACTAACCGATGCACATCGCCTTGGTGTTGTTTTCGCCAGACTTACAATGGAATAATCCCAAATTTTACTTACACGCGGAATATTGTTTAAAAAACTCAGATCGCGCGGTATCCGTTGGAAAGAAGTTTTGTTGCATGCATGAATGCTAATTCCATGTACAGTAATGCCCAACATATAGTGCACTAACCATTTATTACGAGACGAAATCAAGTAATAACGATTAACGTTAGGCATAATTGTAGTGGCCTATACTCCGTGTTCAAAACACGCGCCATATTTGGGGTAATATTCGAACCGGTGCTGCGACATGAATATATTTAATCAAAATTTATTATGTTAAAAATGTGAAAAATAAGAATCGAAAAGGACATGTGCCTTGAGAAGTGACTGTAGCAATATATGCTGTTTTTTTTTTCAAGTCATATTGAACACCAAATGTGACCCACTTGCCTGAAATATGCTTAGAGAGTATGCATAAAGAGCATGCAGGTTGTACCATAGCCTGACCCATGGTTTTGAACATAGTTAATACGTATCGGCCGATGGTGTGAGTGGGAATATAGGTATCTGGTATCTGATTGGTGATATCGGTACGACACTAGTATTTTCTACATGTGAGGGGCACCCGGGTTCCAGGTTTTCCTCCCGTGTTTCTATGTAGGACCTCACAGCTACTAATTACTGAAGTAAATGAACCTTTCTTCATTTTCAGGCTCCTTTACAATGAGTTCCAAACGGCGTTATATGAGTTAGATGAGATTTAACGACACACCAACACGAATGTGCCACATAGTGTCAACAAGTCCAAATACGTTTCAAGTCATTCCCTTTAGTCGCCTCTTACGACAGGCGGGAAATACCGTGGGCATATTCTACAACCCCGAGCCCACAGGGGGACAACCATGGAGGGGCTTGCTCGGTTTTGTGGCGCCGACAACCCGCCAGTCGTGGGATGAGTAAAAACGGTCTTATGTGCGTATTTTATAGGCGATAGTCGGGGACAAACTACTCGCCACACACGACCTCCTCACCCCACCTGGATGCAGTTTAACGTCATACCCAGGACGAGAGTTCCAAACGGCGGAATCTCCACCATCCTTGCCAACGGAACCAAGGGAGGCTGGAATCATGAGAGCAGAGAAGAACCTCCATGTCTCCTCACTTAGTTAGATGGGATTTAACGACACATCAACACAAATGTGTTATGTAGTGTCAGCTAGATAAGAAAGGTAAAACTAAACCAGAAAGCCAAAAGGCTTAGTGATTCCTTGCCATATGATATACATTGTTACAACATAAATCACCTACATGACAAGCATGAGATCCCTCACAGTTATCATACTTAAGATATCATGTTAATTAGGTCAACCTTTTGAAATCTTGTGACTCAAATCAAAAATTGATTACTGAGTTATAGAAATCACACCCTCATATGTCACATTCCAATGAGTAACATACACAAAGTCATGACCTACCTTCCACTAAAATGTCAATAACTTGAGTAAGGAGCATCATAGGAGGGTAGTATAATTGCCTTTTTGGTTTGTCTAAACAATACAAACCCAGGCGTCGCAAAAAAGCCACAGAGGTCAAAAGGTCAAAGTAGGTCATCACGTGTGCTTCACATAGACGAACTTAACTTTCCATTATGCCATCCTCCCATATCACTTGGTTATTAAGTTATCACACCACATACCTCACATTCCAATGCATTACGCACACACTCATGACCTTTCACTAAAATGTCTATGAGTTAGGAGCATTGAAGTAGGTTAGTTTAATTGCCTTTTTTGGTTCGTCTCAACAAGACAAATCCAAGCGCCACAAGAAAGGCACAAAAGTCAAATGAGATCAAAGTAGGTCATCACGTGAACACCACACAGACAAACACAACTTTGCATTATGCCATCCCCCTATGTCACTTGGTTATTGAGTTATCGCACCGCATAACTTGCATTCCAATGTAACACACACTCCCTAACATTTAACTTAAATGTCAATAACTCGAGTTAGGAACATCGTAGAAGGGTAGTATAATTGCTTTTTTTGGTTTCTCTCAACAAGATAAATCCAGGGGTCACAAAAAAGCCATAAAGGTCAAAAGAGGTCAAAGTAGGTCATCACGTGCATTTCACATAGACGAACACAACTTTCCATAACGCCATGGGTTAGGTAAGTATGACCGATTCGTGCTCTAGTCTCCATGACTCCTCAGACTCAGAGTCTGTTTCTGTCATGGATGATGAGGAGCCTGCCTCGGAGCCTCCTCCCAAGGACCACCTTCTGGGCAGGGTTGGTTTGATTTGTGTGAGGGGGAGGGGTCAGATTCTGCACTAATGAGGTCGGCCTCGGGCGAGGTGTCAGAGTGGGGAGACTGTCACTCTGAAAGACCAGTACCGAGCCCAAGGATTAAAAAGATCAAGTCCCAGCAAGAGTTGTTAGTGTGCCTTTCGGTTTGCCTTTGTTCCACATTGGGTTTGGTCCGGCTATATATACATGTGAAGAGCACATCATCGTAAATTGGGGGTTGGCCACATGAACTTTTGTTCCATGTCATGTCCGGTATTTTGTTTCGACTGTGTCTGCGTAATTTAGTTTCCTAGCGCAATGTAAAGGATTCTGTAGATAGTTGTTTGAGTTCTTTGTTTCCCGTGCCTGTTTCTATGTACGTAAAAAGAAAGGTTTGTGGTGTTCGGGGATTGGTGTGAGGCACAGGCGTTCCGAGCATTATACATACATATACACACTATATATATATATATATATATATATATATATATATATATATATAATAACAAGGTATGTCACCTTTCAGGACGAGACTCAAAGCTTGGACTATTTTTACATTATTACGTTCTCTGCCAAACTCACTGATTTCTTTCAATGACGTCGTTCGATGGGTAAGAACATCTAACACCTCTTCGGACACAACTCGGGCCATAAAATCACTTCTGGTCAGAATTATTCGTAAAAAATGGAACGTCGGGGCAACCAGTGTAGCCAAACTTCACAGCGGCAGATGACGTATTGATTATAACCTGCGCAGCCACCTATGCCGTCTCGTAAGCGAAAACACGCGGTTCAAGGTAAAGCGAAGCAAAAGATCGAGTAGTCGCTTTGCAAGTAGATACGAGCAGCTCATTATTCGACAAATCCTATGTAACGTGCGTTGTGATTGGCTAACAGTTAAGACATTCGTGTCTTTCGTATTATCTTTCGAAGTACCACTGATACCGTACAGAAGTGGTAAGAACGAAAAAGAATGAGCTTTTTACGTACGTAGAAACGGGCACGAGGAAACAAAGTAGAACCCAAACCTGACCGGACAAAAACATAACTCTGAAACTATTTACAGAAATCTGTACATTGCGCTAGCAAACAAAATGTCTGTGATAACTATGTACAGCTAGCTTTTTACGTACGTAGAAACGGGCACGAAGAAACAAAGGAGAACTTAACCCTGACCGGACAACTGCAAAAGTGAACTATTTACAGAATTCTGTACATTGCGCTATTGTACAAAACCACCCCGAACCCAAACCAGTTACATAGGACTATTTACAATCTCACTAGGCAAAACTATTAACATACCCATTTACATCAACAGAAGAGTGTTCAGGTTGAGTCTGTTCAATGCTTTTTGGAACGATGGGTGCTCCTTACGTGCTCCGGAACAAAACACCGGACGTGACATGAAACACAAGGACAACTATAAGAACGAAAAAGAATGTGTGAATCCTCGCAGTTTGCTCCTTCAACGTTGAAATGACTCTTTGGCAATTTAAAACGTTCGCCCGGTTGTCTGTTGGTGGTGGCAGAGGCTTTCGTTTTCTTTGCAGCGTGTGAACGGTTTTTGGTATTATGTTTGTCATCGGACGGGTTTTGTTTTCGATCGTGTCCGTTTCGAAACACGTTAAAGGAAAATAAACTAACTCAGTTAAAACGAAACATTGTTAGGCTAAGGCGTAAAAATGCTACAGAGGAATATGGAGAAAAAAATATTTTTGAAATATTTCACGAATGTTTTATTAACATTTCAAAAATATTTTGACTAAAATATTTCTTAATGTTTTCAAAATATAACCAAAACATTTCCTTGCCAACAAAACCCTTAACAAAAATTCCCAGCACAATTCCTGTAGGAAAGGCTCCTTTCCTATAGGAAGTAAGCCATTTCCAGTAGGAATTATTAAATTCCTGAAGGAATTTCAAATTTCCTGAATAAGAATTTGCTATTTCCTATGTAGGAAAGACCATTTCCTGTAGGAATTTACCATTTCATGTGGGAAATATCAGATCCCTACAGGAATTTCAATTTTCCTACGTAGGAACTTGCTACTTTCCTATGTAGGAAATTCCCAACATATTGTCTACTTCATGCAGTGGATGCATGAAGGGAAGTCCATTGTGACTGGTCAGTAAAGCCAATTGTGTAACAACAAAGGACTTTTGATTTGTTAGTTAGTTAGATAGGGTTTAACGACACACCAACACGAATGTGTTATATAGTGTCAGCAAGGAAAAAAAAGGTAAAATTTGGGAGAAAGTTAGGTAAACAGGGCGAGGATGGGGCAAAATCCTATTTGAAATGTCAACACGAAAGGAAGCGCGGGAGTCATGTCAAAACGTCCTATAAAGGTTACTTTCCTTGAGAAAGTCCAGGATGAGATAAGGGTTTGTCTGTTGAAATAACGTCTTCAGGTCTGGCACAGCGTAGTACTTCTGACGAATATGAGAGTATTCACAACAGTCTACGAGAATGTGACTGACGGTGACAGCACAGTCACATGGGATACAATATGGTCTCTCATCACCATGAAGAAGGAAGGAATGGGTAAGGTAAGTGTGACCGATACGAGCCCTAGTCAGAACCAAATCGTCTCGTCGCTTTCTGGGGACTGCATTACTCACAGTCTCGACCGTTGGTTTAACTCGGTACAATTTGTTCTCGGGGAAAGAATCCCACAGTTCCTGCCATTTGGATTTTATGTAGCAGTTGATCTGAGGACGATAATCAGTGTGGGGGATGTAGAGGTTGGTAACGTCCATCTGTAGGGCTTCTTTAGCTAGTGCGTCGACCTTTTCATTTCCCCGTATGCCCACGTGACTCGGAACCCACGCAAGCACAACTGATTTCTGCAGTCTCACCAAATTGGAGTAAGCCTCACGGAGAGCTAGTATACAAGGGTGTTTTTGCTCATGACCTTTAAGTGCTAAAAGGCTGGACAGGGAGTCTGTGAACACAATGAACTGGTGGCTGTCCGAGGTTTCAATCAGATCGAATGCCATCTTAAGTGCCTGGAGTTCGGCAGTAAATATTGATGCATCATCCGGTAGTCTGGCTTGCAAGAATGCATCTCGGCCTGTCGCTGCGGCTGCAACCCGGTTCGTCGCTTTAGAACCGTCGGTATAGCTTGCATGATAACGACGGTACGTATGTCTCAGCTCATTAAAGCTGGCACGGTACACCAGTTCATTTGTTGAGTTCTTTAGATAATTCCTCAAACTAAGGTCAATAACTGGCTCGACTAACTTCCAGGGAGGAGTGATGGAGAAAGTAAACTGCGCTACGAAATCGGGGTTGGTACACACCTTTGACAGTGCTTCCTTAACGCGAGTAGCAAATGGGGGGATAGCTGTTGGTTTTGCGAGGTAAATGTGACTAAACCTATGGTTGAAGGCCGTCTCAAAGGTCGGGTTGTGTCTATGGCTCCTCAGTTTCATGGCAAATTGGAGTGACAATTTCTCCCATCTGATCTGAAGGGGTGGTTCGTTCGCTTCGATGTAGATACTCTGCATCGGAGACGTACGAAAAGCTCCCAGGCAGATTCGAAGACCTTGGTTATGGATGGGGAGCAGTTTTCTGAGGTATGATTCACGTGCTGAGCTGTAAACAACACAACCATAATCAAGTTTGGACCTAACAAGTGACCTGTAGAGGCGAAGCAAAACAGGACGGTCAGCGCCCCAGTCCATCTTTGAGACGACCTTCAACAGGTTTAGTGCTCCTTGGCACTTCCGCCTCAGATGGTCGATATGGGCTTTGAAGTTGAGCTTACTGTCGAGTATTAGGCCAAGGAACTTAGTTTGGGGAACAACTGGGATGTGAACACCGTTCAAGTACAGGTCCGGGTCGCAATGAGCACCTCTCCGGTTGCAAAAGTGCATGCAAACAGTCTTTGTCCGAGAAAAACTGAATCCGTTTCTGTCAGCCCAGTGTTGGATCTTGTTGAGGCAGTTTTGCATTAGTCTCTCTATAGACCTCATGTTCCTTGAGGAACAGGTAATAGAGAAGTCATCCACAAACAAAGACTTCTCAATCCCAGTGTTCACCACACTAGCGATGCTATTTATTTTCATCATGAAAAGGGTAACTGACAAGATGCTGCCTTGAGGAACACCCATCTCCTGATTATGTAACTTTGATAATATGTTACCTACACGCACACGAAACACACGATCTTTCAGGAAATTTTGAATGAAAAGGGGCATTCTGCCCCTCAGACCCGCACAGTACAAGTCTTTCAGAATTCCATATTTCCAAGTGGTATCGTATGCCTTCTCCAGGTCAAAAAATACCGAAACGACATGGTGCCCGAGAACAAAACCGTCACGAACTGTGGATTCTAGGCGCACGAGTTGGTCAGTACTGCGGCCCCGTCGAAAGCCACTTTGGGAACTGGTTATGAGATTGTTGGTTTGAAGGAACCAAACCAGACGGGCATTAATCATTCTTTCAAACGTCTTGCACAGGCAGCTAGTGAGGGAAATAGGGCGATAGTTTGTAGCTTTTGTCGGGTCCTTACCCGGCTTGGCGATGGGAATGATGGTGGCTTCCCGCCAAGCAGCCGGAAAGTTGCCATTTTCCCATATACCGTTGAAAATATCCAACAGTACCAGTAAAGAGCTACCTGGAAGGTGTTTAAGGAACTGATAGTGAACCTCATCTGGGCCAGTGGCAGTGTCATTACTTCTTTCGAGAGCAATTCGCAGTTCCGTGATGTTAAAGAGGCTGTTGTAGTCCTCAGAGTTATCCGAGATGAAGTTCACTTTCTGTTTTTCAACGGTATATTGGAATGTCTGGAATGCTTGTGAATAGTGATTCAAACTCATCTGCAAGCAAATTGGCAACATCTGCTGTCTCTGTGCATTTGCTACCGTCTGGTTTGGTCACATGTAAAACAGAGGAACTGACCTGCTTTCCACTGATTTTCCTAACCATATCCCATGCTTTTTTGACAGGAGTATTTGAATTTAGTTTAGATATGTACTGTTTCCATGACTCCCGTTTGCTTGATTTAATGATGCGTCGTGCTTTGGCACGGGCATTTAGGTAATTACTAAGATTAACATTATTTGGGTACTTCTTAAAAATATTAAGGGCCTTTTTGCGATCTTTGATCGCTTGTTCACAATCCGTGTTGAACCACGGCTTGTGTTTAGTACGTGGATTTGCAGAGGACTTAGGGATAGTTTTGGTAGCAATATTCACCAAAAGTTGTGTGAAATGGGCGATCTGGTCTTCAACACCATTGAAAGCATCCCTGACGATCTCATTTTGGCAGAGATGGCTGAATTCAGACCAGTCGGCTTTTTGGAGTTGCCACCTGGGGACTCTCTCTTCGGGCATTGGGGAGACAATATCTATCAAAAGGGGGTAGTGGTCACTTCCACACTGGTCATCATTGACTCTCCACTGAAGGTCCATCAGAATTGCCGGAGAGCAGATTGAGAGATCAATTGCTGAACGAGATCCAGAGGCTGGATGAATATAGGTACAAGACCCATCATTCAGAAGGCATAGATCCCAGGCAGCTATCACTGATTCAATCAATCCACCTATCTGATTGGTGTAATTACAGCCCCACATGTCACTGTGTGCATTAAAATCACCCAGGAGTAGAAATGGGGTGGGCAGCTGGTTAACTAGCACTTCCAGGTCATCTCGTTTCAGGCTATATCTCGGTGGGATGTACACCGAGCACACAGTGATGGTGCGGTGAAGTGTAGCTCGAATTGCCACAGCTTGTAAGTTAGTCCTTAGATGGATAGTGGAGTGTAGAAATGTTTTTTAACCAATATGGATGATCCCCCAATTGCTGTATTGTCAAACGGGGATACAACCGTTTTGTTATACATATCATACCCTTTAAATGAGAGATTGTCTGTGTAACGAAGGAAAGTCTCCTACAGGCAGATCACTAAGGGAGACCAGTCTGCTACAAAGCATTTGATCTCCTCGTAATTCGGTCTAAGTCCTCTGCAATTCCATTGTATTATAGCCGCAGGCTTCCCGAGTGTCATCCTTTGGAAATCTGCGGCTTCTTAGAAGAGCTGGTGGAGCCCCCCTTGCCAGACCGAAGGTTCTGGCCACTGAGCTCCATCACCTCTTCTCCTTCTCCCCTCTAGCGCTCCAAACTTATTGTAAAGTTGAATGGGGTCATCAGACCCTTTGCTCTGCTTTGTCTGTATTTTCATTCTAGGTGTGTCTCTTGCTTTTGTTGGTTCTGTCTTTTGTCTATGTTGTTTTACGGTCGTTGGTTTCGGTGGTGGTCTAGGTTTCTGTTGTGGGGGTTTTGATTGTGTTACATTTGTCGGTGCTGTCATCGTCTGTATTGTCTTGGTTGTTGTAGACTGCTGTGATGGTTTTGGGAACGTGTAAGAGATGGGTTTTGGAAAGCTGCTGTCCCTTGGCCAGGTGACACCTGTTTGGGTGGCAGCAGAGACTTTTGCAGTCTTCACAGCTCCTGCATAGCTCTTGAGCTGCGATTCCTGCGATCTAAATGTGTCTCTAGCCTCCTTGTATGTGATGTTGTTGGAAGCTTTTATTTTTTGTATTTGTTTCTCATCTACCCATCTCTGACACGTTTTGCTGTTTGCAGGATGACTGCCCTGGCAATTAACACAGTGAGGTGGTCCCTCACAGGTATCACCGGAATGCCCCTCCTGGCCACATTTCTCGCAGGTAGCTGGTCTACTACAGTTTGACTTAAAGTGGCCGTACCGTTGGCAATTAAAGCAGCGGACAGGGTTGGGGATGTAAATCTCAACCCTGACCTGCATATAGCCAATCTTCAGTGTTTTCGGGGGTTTGGGTGTATCAAAGGTTAGGATAAAGGTGCCGGTGGGCTTCCTTATACCCTCCCTCATCACTGATATACGGTCAAAGTGGCTTACATGTTGAGATGCCAGGCCATCAAGAATCTCTTCATCAGAACAGTTCTTGATGTCCAGGCATCTAACAACACCTTTAGAGCTATTAAGTGACCTGTGAGGGGTCACCCGAACTGGCACGTCAACGAATGATTTAGTTTTCAGAAGGTTGTCAGCTTGGGTGTTGCGACTGACCTCAACAAGGAGATCCCCAGAGCGCAGCCTCTTGATAGATTTTGGGGTGCCCACAACACCCTCAATGCCTTTTTGTACTGCAAAAGGCGACAGGTTTGAAAGGGTCTTGTCGTCACCACTACTGGACACGACAAGAAACCTAGGCCAGTTAGGAGTGGCTTCTGGGTCGGAGCTGGACCCAGAGTCGCTCCTGAAACGTTTTTTTCCCAGTTTTTCAGAGTTGGAGGAATCCATAATAAAAACGCTAAATTTCATCACCGGTGCTCCCCACCCACCATGGAGCCCAACAAGGGGACATCGAAGGTAAGTGGAAATATACATCACAAACCGATGCCAGGGATACACTAGTGATATACTCAAGGCCATTAAATAAATCAATAACCCCGATTGACCTGATTAAGCAGCCGCCTTCTGAGCAAAACCACTGTTCTGATACACACAAGTAGAGTCCACTTGGTGACGAGTACATAAAAAGTTATTAATAAGCAAATGTTGAAAAGCAGTCAGGTGGAGATCTCAGGGCATGACGCCACCAGCCGATTGGTTGAACCAGGCCAATTCAACCTCCCGACTAGGTGAAATTGAGGCCAAAGTGGTGTGTTGCTAGGACCAAACCGCAGTTATAGCCTTCACTCAACCACCAGGACCCTCTCCTCCACCGACACGGGTCGCGACTCACGGCAAACAAGTCGTCCCTGTTAGTCGCCTCTTACGACATGCTGAGAAAGCAGCGGGCCTGTTCTACATCCCCGCACCCGCAGGGGGGCAAAGGACTTTTGAAATGCTTCCTCTGTAGGTGCTGTATATGCTATGTGAAGCCTTGATCTTGACTTGTATAGTATGTGTGGACATTGCATCAGTGTACTAACAGACTCCACAGCAGTAGCAGTAAAGTGCAGGTTACTCTGTAGTTGCAGTGAAGGAAGCTTGTGCATTGGACACTCAGTGTTTACAATCTGGAGAAAATATTTTGTGTAGAACAGTTTAGGACTTTGAAGTATCCAAAAAGTGTCATGGAACCATTTGACTCTCTTAGTTTCTTTCATTTGGATATTCTTAAGAGACCATGGTAGAATCTGACAAATATACTAACTGGAGCTCTAATTTTCTTTGGTCCAAATTTTCTGTTAAATTTGGACCATACATATTACAACATTGTCAGGTTATGTTTTATTTTAAGCTGCAGTAGTAACAAGTGAATGCATGCATGCAGCTGTCTGAATATGCTAGCTGATACATAAGAGGGATATGTCCATCTTTTTCTCATCAAATTAAGTGGATGAAGGTTGTAGAGCTGTTGTATTATTAAAAGAGGTGCACATAAAAACTTACAAAATCGGCAGTTTATCATGCAGACATTCATTTCCATCCTGTATCTTCAACTTAAATGGAATTATTTCAGCCTATTGCTTGCTTTCTCAAAGGATGAGTGACCTCTTTGGGTGCTTTGAACTTACATAGCCATGGCACCATATGCACAGGCTTCCAACAGTCAGTACATGCTCATACCATTAATAGATGATGATGACTAAAAAAGTCCCCCTCAATAAATGGAAGGGTCCCATGTGGGAAGCGATTTCCTATGTAGGAAAGTAATTTCCCATGTGGGAACCATTTCATACAGGAAAACTATTTCCTACAGAAACATGCCCAAAATCCTACAGAAATCCCACATACTGATTTCCTATAGAAAATTATGTTGGGAATTTTTGTGAGGGATGGAAATGGTTTTTTATGAATATCATTCTTAGTGCTTGTAGAAAGCACGCCAAAACTAAAAAAATCTCAAAATACTCTTGGTGTATGTGTTTGTGTGTTGAACTGTTTTAAAAATATTATGAAGATACTTACCGTGTTACAATGACACATTTAATAAGACCCAAGTTTGAATCGAAAATAGACCCAAGTGTCTTACAGTGCTAAGACTGAATCCTGGATATTGCAATAAATCATTATTTGGTTAAATATTTCGCAAATATGTCCATAGCATCATGTTATAACGCTAAAAGCAGTAAAAGTGAACAATTTCAGTTTGTAAAAAGGTGCGTAGATTGGTACACACAGACGGATATAAGTGAGAAAAAACTTAGAGCAAAACAGTTTTGAAGTGTTAGAAATACCAACTGTAATTATGGCTCTGAACGGAGGCGCTTGGAAGCGCCCCCTCAGGCCGCGCCAGATGTTTAAAACTACATACGGAATTAACCATAAAGCTATCAAAAACTGTAGAACTGTTTTTGAAGAACCAAGCAAGAATGGGATTGGGTGTTAGATGGGGTTTAACGACACACCAAAACGAATGTGTTATATAGTGTCAGCTAGAATGAAGGGATAAAAATCAACTAAGAAAAGTAAAGATGGGGTAAAATTCTACTAAAAACGTCAAGGCAAAAGCAAATGCAGGAGTCATGTCATAAAATTCTATAGAGGTTACTTTTCTTGAGAAAGCCCAGAATGAGAGAAGGGCCTGTGTGTTCAAACAACGTCGTCAGGTTTGGCACAGTGTAATACAGAATATGGGAGTATTCATAGCAGTCACCGAGAATGTGACTGACGCCTGTGCTGAAATGTTTGATCCAAATAAGCCTATCACATTGTCAGTTGATGCTTCGCAATATGGTCTTGGAGCAGTCCTGCTACATGATAACATGCCTGTTGCTTTTGCATCAAGAGGTCTAACTAAAGCTCAAGAAGGTTATGCACAAATGGAGAGAAACTCTAGCAATCTGCTTTGGATGTGAGAGATTCTACCAGTTCATATATGGTCAATCGGTAACAGTACATAGTGATCATAAGCCACTACAAAAAAATTGTCAAAAGCACCACCTATAGTGCAAAGGTTATTACTGAAGTTAATGAAGTACGAGCTGCATGTGGTTCACAATCCAGGTAAATACATGTACATAGCTGATACATTGTCAAGATCATACCTGCCTAAGTAAGATGATGAGCCGGAAGCTAAAGTTCATTGTCTAATATCAAATTTGCCTGTGAGTGAAAGAAGAGAAAAATTTGTTGAATGTACGAATACAGATCAGACTTTAAAAGTCTCAAGTAGTGGAAAAGGGTTGGCCAGAAAACATAACTGGAGTACCTGATGAAATCAGAGAATATTGGGATTTCAGAGATGAAATTTACACAGCTGGTGGCTTGTTGTTTAAAGGTTCACAAATAATTGTACCTAAAGAACTAAGTTCAGAAATGATGACGAAAATTCATAGTATTTGGGTGTCGCAAAATGCCAAGAGTAGAGCAAGAGAAATATTGTTTTGGCATAGAATGCCTAAACATATTGAAGATCATATATCAAGGTGCTCAATTTGTCTAAAAAACATGAGAGCAAATACCAAAAAGTCATTGAAACCACATCCAGTTCCTATAAGGCCATGGCAAAGAATAGGTACTGATCTGCTCTACCTTGCAGGAAAAAACTACCTACTAGTCATTGATTATTGATTCCGGAATCTATGCGATGGTGATGTCGTGTGTGTGTGTGTGTGTGTGTGTGACGCCGAGCTTGTAAACACGATATCTCACTATAGCAATGATGGAAACTTTTTATATTTGGTATATAGATTTGTCATGTCAAGAGAAAGAAGCCTATTGTTTTTGGTAGAGGTCAAAGGTCATCTGAGGTCACCAGAGGTTAAACTGCGAAAACCTCGTAAACACGATATATCAAGATAGCAATGACCGACACGCTTCATATTTGGTACACAGATTTGTCATATTGAGAGAAAGAACCCTATTGTTTTTGGTGGAGGTCAAATGTCATACGAGGTCACCAGAGGTCAAAGACCGAAAACCTTGAAATTGGGATATGTCAAGATAGTAATGGCGGATATAGATTTGTCATGTTGAGAGGAAGAACGCTGTTGTTTTTGGTAGAGGTCAAAGGTCATCTGAGGTCACCAGAGGTTGAACTACAGAAACCTTGTAAACGGCTTGTAATCACGATATCTCAAGACAGCAATGACAGCCACTTTTCATATTTGGTATATGGATTTGTCATGTCGAGGGGAAGAACCCTATTGTTTTTGATGAAAGTCAAAGGTCATTTGAGGTCACCGGAGAGCTACCGAAAAGCTTGTAACCACAATATCTCAAGATAGGAATGAATGGCACTTAATATTTGGTGTATAGATTTGTTATGATGTAAGGAAGAACACTATTGTTTTTGGTAGAGGTCAAAGGTCATCTGGGGTAACCAGAGGTCAAAAACAAAGTTCCCAAGGATTCCTAAGATTGTCATCTGGGGCCACAAGAGGTCAAAAGGCAAATTTCCCAAGTTTTTCCAAGATCATCATCTGGGTCACCAGAGGTCAAAAGCAAAATTTCTCAAGAATTCCCAAGATCAACAACTGGGGTTATCAGAGGTCAAAAAGCAAAATTTCCCAAGAATTCCCAAGATCCTCACCTGAGGTCACCAAGGAAAATTTTCCAAGAATTCCTCAAGATTTTTATATGGGTCACCAGAGGTCAAAGAGCAAAATTTCCCAAGAATTCCCAAGATCGTCATCTAAGGTTTCGAGGGGTCAAAAAGCAAAATTTCCCAAGACAGTCATCAGGGTCACCAAAGGACAAAAAGCAAAATATCCCAAGTATTCCCAAGGTTGTCATCTGTAGTCACCAGAGGTCAAAAAGCAAAATTTCCCAAGAAGTTTCAAGATCCATTGGAGTTGAACCCCTTTCAAGACACTTCCGTTTTCTTTTTTGTTATATTTGGTGGGGTTCAAAGGTCATGTGAGGTCAGCAGAGGTGAAATTGTTAAAACATAGAATGATGTAGTTAAGAATGATTAATTTGAGGGATAAACCTCAGTGCAACAAAGCATCCCTTTTGGCAAGGAATCGCTAAGCCTTTGGGCTTTCTGGTTACTCGAAGTATGTTGAAGTATGCCAGTTGGATCAAACGATCAGTGACTGTGATTAAACATATTTGCAAGACATGGGTCACCAGAAATTTTAGTATCCGATAATGGCCCCCAGTACAGTAGCTCATTGATCAAACGGTTTTCAGTTGAATGGGATTTGGAAATGTTACATCTAGTCCAGGTTATCCCAAATCAAATGAAATGTCTGAAAAGGCTGTTCAAATAGTGAAGTAGTGCAAAGTCATGGAGATCTTTATTTAAGTCTTCTTGAAATGCAGGAACACCTTCATAGATTCATAGATGGACAACTAGAAAGTCCAGCTCAGTTGCTTATGGGAAGACATTTAAAGTCAATTTTGCAAGTGTCACATGAGTAACTGAAACCAGAAGGTTACAGTACTAGTGTTGAAGAACATCTAAAACAAAGGCAAAAAATGTACCATGACAGGTCTGCAAGAGATTGAAAGTCTCTTGATAGGGGAAATGTTATAAGAGTGAGACAAGATGGAAAATGGGAACAAGGTGTTGTGAAAGAAAAGGCAAAGCATCCTAGATGGTATCATATACAAACTCCATCTGGTGAATATAGGAGAAACAGGAGTGTTAGTTAGATGGAATTTAACGACACATCAATACAAATGTGTTATATAGTGTCAGCTAGATAAAAAAGGGTAAACATTGGGCAAAATGCTAAAGTCTAGACAAAATCAAATGCGGGAGTCATGTCAAAACTCTGTAAAGTCCACTTTCTTTGACGAATGGGGAGAAAAGTTATGTCATTGAGGTCATGAAAGCCTCCAAAGCTTTATTGTTACAGACAGGTACTATTTAGGTATATAGGTTTATCCATATGTTCAGTTCAAGTTTCAATATGTACCTAATTCTCTCAAAGGCCGATGTGCATGTCCACGCGGGCCACCATTCTAGAAGATAGAAGTTATAGTTACAGAATAGACTTCATGCTAGGTTTCACATACAGTAGCTTACCTGAGCCCTTTATTAAAGTGTTTCAAGTACGACCAGACTTATGTGATCGTACTGCAGTATGATATTACAATAATTAGGTCGAGTTCAGGTTCTTAGTCGCAAGTGAAAACCAACCTTCCCAATGGTTTCCCTCCGTGGTACTGTATGGGTAAAAGGGGCAGTAGTGTATACTGTTTAAGAAACGTGTAGAGTGGATATTTATATGATGACGTGCTACTGAAACTGCATCTTTGTCAACACCACACTGAATCTATAGGTCATCAATCTCAGGAACTGTGGTTATTTCCTGCCAAAGTTGGTAGAATAGTTGGATTCAGCCTCATATTGACCACATTTTTGTTTCTCCATTCATATTGCAAAAATTAATTCAAGTTCCCAATTGTAAGCAAATCAACCAAGGTCTTCATTTTACCACTACACGTTTGATATTGTCATTTTATTTGCTTATTTTCCTTAGGTATTTTGCCCCTTTTGTTTTAATTTGTTTTGTTGCGTGTGCACAGAGACTGCGAGTCCTGTAAAAGAGTAAATACCGTTTTGAAAAAAGGGTCTGCGCCCACTACGAGTTTCTGTTACATACAAGCAAGAAGTCAAATGTTCGCGCATATAGTTAGAGAAATTGATGGGATTTTACGACACACCAACACGATTGTGTTATATAGTGTCATCTAGAAAAGAAAAAGGTAACAATGTTGGGGTTAAAAAAAAAAAATTAAAAGGGCAGGGTCAAACTCCACTAAAGGGTCCAGGCAAATGCGGGAGTCATGTCAAAAATTTATACAGTTTACTTTCCGTTCGTTAGTAAGTTAGATGGGACTTAACGACACATCAACACTAATGTGTTATGTAGTGTCATCTAGATAAAAACGGTAAAACTAAAAACTAAAAACGCTGGGCAAAATCCTAAAATGTGTAGACAAAAGCAAATGCGGGATTCATGTCAAAACTTTCTGAAAAGGTTACTTTCTTTGAGTACTTTCCCTGAGAAAGTCCAAAATAAGGGAAGGGTCTGTCTGTTCAAATAAAGTTTTCAGGTCTGGTACAGCGTACTTCTCGCGAGCATGGGAGTATTCATAACAGTCAACGAGAATGTGACTGACGGTGACAGCACAATCACAGGGCATACAATATGGTCTCTTATCCCCGTGAAGTAAATAGGCATGGGTAAGGTAAGTGTGACCGATACGAGCCCTAGTCAGAACTAAATCATCTCTCCGTTTACTGGGGGTGCCATGTCCCCAGTTCCGACCGTTAAACTCTGTACAATTTGTTTTCGGGGAAGGAATCCCATAGTTCTTGTCATTTCGATTTTTCAAAGCCATTGATCTTACGGCGGTAGGCAGTATGAGGCAAGTAGAGATTGGTGACGTCCATCTGTAGGGCTTCTTTAGCCAGTGCATCGACTTTTTCATTCCCTTGTATCCCCACGTGACTAGGGACCCATGCTAGCACAACCGATTTTTGTAGTTGAACCAAACTGGAGTAAGCTTCACGGAGAGCTGTTACTGAAGGGTGTTTTAGCTCATGACCTTTAAGTGCTAAAAGGCTGGATAGTCCGCGCATATAAAAAGATTCAGTGCTGCAGGCAGATACCATGTATATCCAGTTACTGTTATCAGATGCTCAGTCCTACCGTCCAGTGTATCTGCCCAAGAGGTATGGTGCGTTCAATTTTTTTTTTAGTAACACCCTGGAAACTTCCGTTGTTGTATGCACGCATCTGAAGGGATGGGGGCACACATAACCATTGGCTTCTCCGTTGACTTACACAATTTTCTCTCGGTTACATCCCCCCCCCCCCACAGCCCTGTCGAGGTTCACAGTCCAGACATGCCACCCCTTAAATGATTGCTGACGAATTCTATCATGGCACTACAAATTTACTATAGCATGACCGTTTAGATTTTGAGCTGTAAGGGGATGAAGTTTAGAGGGTACTGTACATATCCACCCATATTAATCCGCAATGTAACGGAAATCACCGCTTTCTTCTGACAATTTTTAAACCGGTCGAAATCACACTCACACAAGGTAAATTATGCATTGTTTACTTAGTGAGTTAATTAAATTTTAATTAATTACACATTATCAATCCAAAGCTTAATCTTTCCGGAGAAATTTCATGTACAACGCTTCCTAATCCAGTAATTCTAAATACCAGAAAGAATAAGAAATGTGTCTATTATGGTTATGGTTTATGGAATAGAAATTACACAGACTTTATGGCAGCATTTGCCCCAAGAAAGGGTGCAAGAAATTATTAATGGCATGGGTAACGTGCCTTCTTCAACTTCATTATTATCATATTGTTATGGTAGTTTTCAGTAGCAGTTTAAGATATAATTTGTATAAAACTGTACGCCGGGCGGTTCAGAGGAAAAAGCTCGCAAAGTTTGACAAACCAAGATTATGTGAGGCGAAGCCCATGAGGTCGACCTTTTCTAGCTTGATTCCAGTTTCTATTTGGTTACATCTTCAAGAAACATTTGTTTGGCCTTCTTAGTGTACTTCTTTAAAACATTTTTAACAATTAACACCTAAAACATTTTTAACACCTTATATCTTTGTACCATATAACTATGAAAGTATGGAAACTTTCTAATGTTTGGCTCAGTATAGCAGCTGAGATGATTTCATGTTTCCAACTGAACATAAAGGTTCTGACAACTATGCAGTTATCATGACGACTTGGATTGCTTTCAACTACTCCAGAATATCACATCATCAAATCAGGATGCACTAATGATTTCATTTGTGTTCTTATCCCATTTTGAACCATTATCCACATGGTTTGTTGTAGTGATAGTATGAATGTTGAGGGCCACATGATTCAAGCTTATCCAGCTTCAAACTGAATTTTTAATCCGTTTTGCAGTTGTCGGGTTGTATGCCTATAGTAAAATAAAGTCCCTGTTACATGAGCTTTTTAAGTACGTAGTACAGGCACTGGCAAACTAAAGAAAAATCCCAAACCCAAACAAAACCATGACGGGTCACAAACACAAATACTAAACAAACTATACATACCGTGCAACAGGGAACAAAAGAGTCTTTGTTACTACTGAACTCCAGTAACTGCCACTGCAGCCAACCCCAAAACAACTTCCACAACCACATACCACCCAAACAAATTCCGCCCACACGCCCAAAGAAAACACCACGCCCGAAGGCAACTCTACACCCCACTGCAACAACACGCCCGAAGGCAACACTACGCCCCAAAGGCAACACTACGCCCGAAGGCAACACTACGCCCGAAGGCAACACTACACCCGAAGGCAACACTACGCCCAAAGGCAACAGCACTTAAAAAGCACCGGGGCAAATACAGGTGCACCTTGCCCAAGGGTGCCCCGAAGGCAGTTGTGGCAAAGGGTAACCTCATTATCCCCACGCTTTAACAAGCTCCACAACCGGATGCAGTTTAACGTCCTACCCAGTCCCTGTTACATGGTACAGTTACATCCAACAAGGTGTTATAATGTAAATTATGCAAGATTTGTCTCATTTTACAATTGTGGGGCAATAATAGCTTTTGCTTTCGTATTTTAATGTTTAAAGTTTACGAGGTTACATCAATATTAGTTTCTATTTCTGGAATATGTGAATGATTACTGTTCATTGTATTTTTCCCATTGTGGAGATATCTAATATTTCTCTCAACATTTTACACACATTGCTACTGTACCTTACATAAAGACCATGAGGGAATATGACTTCCCAGAATGTCTGCAAAAACCATGCAGTATTTTCTGCTCTTTTACTGACTCCCACGTCCTGGGTACGACGTTAAACTGCATCCATGCAGGGTGAGGAGGTCGTGTGTGGCGAGTACTTTGTCCCCGACTATCGTCTATAAAATACGCACATAAGACCGTTATTACACATCGTACCACTGGCGGGTTGTCGGCGCCACAAAACCGAGTAAGCCCCTCTATGGTTGAGCCCCCTGTGGGCTGTAGAATATGCCCACGGTATTTCCCGCCTGTCGTAAGAGGCGACTAAAGGGGAAGGACTTGCACCGTATTTAAACTTTGCTTGACACTATATAACACATTTGTGTTGGTGTGTCGTTAAATTTTATCTAACTAACAAATGTTACTGACTCCCAACTAGAACTGACTAACATAACAGCAGAGATGGTAACAAGTCATTTTTGCAAGTCCAAGTCAAGTCGTACGCCATTTGGTCCCAGCACAAAGCAATTCACAAGCATCTTCACACAAGCAGAAGTGCAGTCATAGGTGTAGGACACTCCTACTGATGTAACTCCTGTCACACGGTGAGAGAGATAAGGGTGAACCTGAAAAATCCAGATAAGGTCACATGAACTGCTGAAAGTCCAGTAGTAGTGCTCAGAAGATTTGCTCGTATCAAACTGTGCTTTTTACGTACGTAGAAACGGGCACGAAGAAACAAAGTAGAACTTAAACCCGACCGGACAAAAACATAACTCTGAACTATTTACAGAATTTTGTACATTGCGCTAGCAAACAAAATGTCTGTGATAACTATGTACAAAACCACCCCAAACCCAAGCCAATTACGTAGGACTATTTGCAATCTCAATATTTACAATATTTACAAATTAACTATCACCCGACCCCCCCCCCCGCACTGAAACAAGTGGACCCCAACACCTGCCGAACGTCGACCTTGGCAAACGGACGAAGTCGGCCTCCACCCTCAGCTTAATCTCCGTCCTCACCGACACCAGGACGACGTCCACTTGTAAATAAAACGATTAGCAGTTGTATTCATTTAATCTTATATATGGTTGACTACTTTGAATGTTAAAGATTCAATTCATTGAAACAGTATTTGCAAATAATAGTTTGATGCTAATCATACAACCTCCGTTTCTAAATGTTAAGATACAGCCGTATCACGCAGACTATGTGAAGGTTATTAACATGTTTTTGTTTCAAACAAGTTCACGGGGAAAGGTGTGTAACATAATTGGTATGCTACCTGACATGTATATGTATTCATGTTAATAAAACAGAAAATACACACTGTACATATACTGGAACCGAAGTGAACGTGTCTGTGGTTTTTGTGTTACGACGTGGACCGAACGGACATTACAATTACCTTCACGTGCAAAGCTCCCAAACCAGACAAGGTACTTACAGCCATGCTTACACTGCAGATGAATTATGGAATTGCAGTGAAATAACTTGCATACGATATGCCAAGGCTACTGTTGTAGGCCCACAAGAAAGAATCCGTCAGATGGAGGATACAATACAACAGACTGGTAAGCAACTTGAAGAGGCTAGGGCAACTATTTGGGAAATAAGAAAGTCTGCTTCGATTAATCGTTTTCTATATCAGCCATATCTGCCTCCGATGACCTTATCCAAAATGTACACTGGGCTCTCCCTTCCTATGGGTACCTAATGAATTGAAGCCTCATAGAACATTACCGAGGCAAAAATCATTCATTCACATTGAAAAAAATATCAATTATGTGATCATGAAACGGTCTGGTCCAAAGACGTGTTTTATCTCTGAAAGAATGAGCTAATTTCTTACGCTCACAAAATTGACTTAGAAAGATTTCACACCCAACAATATTTCTCGAATTATTCCATGTGGCTACCATTTTTAGCACATGAAGTTGAGTACCTCATCTACTGGCAAACTAGAGAGCAAATTTTAAAATACTATCCATCATGTTTCAAAGCTATGAACGGATGTGTTACGTGCTTTATTGACTGCACAGAAATACAAATTCAGAGACCCTCATTAGCATTTTCAAATAATCATGTTTAGAGCCAATGCAAATCTTCCCCTACTCTCCAGAATCTAGTAAGCATTACCCCTGGGGGTACCATTTCATTTGTCTGGCAAAAAATGGTGAAAATTACAAATTTAATTGATCGGTTGGAAGGTAACATTCTTTTGGCTGAACGGGGCTTTATAATTCAGGAACTGCTTCTACAGCGCCAACGGACTTAGTGATACTACCCTTTTCTAGAACTGCGTCGAGTACCAATCAGTTAACAGAGGGAAAAAAATGCAAAGACACAATGAGTTTCGAATTCTCGTATCCACTTGCAGCGTGCTATTGGCTGCTTGAAAAAATTTGTTATGCAGGGTTCAATAGTACAGACGATTGATATGATGGAGGCTGGATTAGTTGTCAATTTGCAGCCAGACCTCGTTCCCCTTCATTCGTAATTATCTTTAATCTTATTTTTTACATTCAAGTTTTACATTCAAGCTAGAATGAAAGATGACTCGAAATTAAGCAGGTTCGTACACCATATGGAAAACCTCGAAAGTCCTTGCTGGACTAAGGCTTCACAGTAGGTGACAGACTCATGTAATGAAACATATTTTAGGACAGTCAACTCAACTTGAAGGTCGCCATTTTGTCGTTTACAGGATCGAAGCCACAGAGTAAGTACAATTCCTAATTTACATGCACACAGTACCCTTGTTTTGTCTGGTTTCCCAACCCCCAATTTCATTGGAGTTATTTTAGGCTCGTCACATTCAGCCAGTCTGAACCCTCAGTCCCATTCCCATAAAAATAGTTCATTTCCTGTGTTGAGCTCTTTCCCCACTCCCAAAGATGGTGAGGTTGGATTGCCAAAGTTATTATGTTTGCTAAAGCAGCATGAAATTTATTACTAAATGTGTAGTGGGGTTACCAACAACAGTATCACTGCACAGTTTAGCATATAATATATATATATATATATATATATATATATATATATATATATGTATATATATATATACACATACATAACCCTAAATGGTCAGGAACGCCCTCAAGTTGAATATATGTCCAATTACCTGTGTGACGTACGCACGTTTCATTAAATAAAACAAATAAATTGGTATTGCGCAATAAGGATGTGTACACATAACATACCAATTCTTTACATGCAAGATATACACCCCGAAATTTCAATAGTAAATTAATACATAATGGGATTATAGTGCAACTTACCTATAGTAACTCCAGAGGGCGCTAGGATACTTTTATATATTTCAAAACTTTTGAAACAACATGCAGGGAATGGTTGTTATAACGTTGAAAACATTTAGGCGACACGTATATGTACCCCTAATGTCAATGTCGCTTAAAAATACCATTTTTTCACCCAATATGTCACCTAAAGTGACCATTTAGGGAAATAGAAATATATTATGTTTGTATGTATATATGTATATATATGTATGTTTGTATATATATATATTATATATATATATATATATATATATATATATGATATATATATATATATATATATATAGTTATACCTAATTATTACCAAATACTTTCTGCATTTGAAATGTTATTTAGAGCGTCAGATCCAATCCTTGAAAGTCACGCTAATTACATAAGACTATATTTAAAATTTTACAATATTTCCATATTTACTACAATATTTACAAGTTAAACAGTCACCGGTCCCACACTGCCCGCCGAACGTCCGATCTTACTCAGCAAACGAACAAAGTCGGCCTCAACCTGCAGCCTTACCTTCGTCCTCACCGACGCCAGGACGACATCCGCAGGACTCGCCTCTCCCCTTTATACAATATTACATAGGTATAATTTAGCCAGCTTTATGGTGGCCGAAACAAAGACAAGTATACCGCAGACACGTGTATTGCATGGCGGGGGTGATTAGACCATACGAATCGTAGTCCCTAAGTCATGACCTTTCAGAGATGTTTGACACACACCGATGGCTAGGGGCCCGACCTGTTCTATGTATGTTTCTAGATGCCTCGAGATATGCCTTTGTGTGTTAACATAATGCGACAAGTATTGAGTGAGATTTTTATGAGCCAAATCGCGAGTTTGTTACCACTGAAACAACTCATGACACCACGGTCTGGAGCTACATAAGCTGCTGTCCTTTTTGGCAGAACTTTGTTTAAAAACGATCACTGAAGACATGAGAATGAACTTTGGAAAAGGTTACCTACCTCACATACAGCATAACTTTGCCCTTAAAAGTGAAGAAAGGCGTTACAAGCCTTTTGGTTTCTGAAAGTAAAGGAGAAATCCACCACCTCTCACCGATGGTAGTCTGGTCTTGTGTTTGTGTTTCAGTTTCGTTTGCGGGGTTTGTTGGTCTTTTGGTTGTTGGCCAAATGGAATATCCTTTCGCTGGTCTGGCCATGCCCGTTTGTTTAGCACGTAAAAAGCACACCTCACCGATCCTGGTCAGTGGTTTCACATACCAGGCGAACTCAATATAGCAGATAAGTCTTTCTAGAGACATTTCTATGGGCAAATTGCTGGGCAGATGGAAACAATGGCCATTGTCTCTCTTCTGAGAAGATATGTGATCATTCACTAAGTTTTAACCACACAAAGGTTTCTTCCCTGACAGACTAGTCCAAAAAAATCATTTTCGTAGTGACTGACTGCAGGAGAATCTCTGATTAAAAAAAAAAAAAAAAACACACACACACACACACACACACACAAAATAGAATTCCTTATACATTTCGGTTCTTTAAAAACCTGAAGGCATGATGTAGAAAACCTCGTGGAATTGCGTTTGGTAAAATTTGAACGACATTGTTTTTGTTTCACTTTTAACAACGGGTTTTGCTTGCTATTAAGTACTGCACGATTAGGTATTGGCTTGCCCGAAAGTCCGTTTTTATTGGTTATTAATGTAGCTAAATGTGTACAGGTATTATCGTTGAAGAGTTAGGTCACTAAGTGCACAGAAACGGACACTCTCAAACAGGAAGAACCAAATCCGTTAGGTCATATTCGTAAAGCTACGATCGTGATAGAGCGATCTTAAATGGTCACAGAGAGAGCTTTTTAAGTACTTAGCAACAGGCACTAAGAAAAAAAAAAAAAAAAAAAAAAGAACCCAAACCGGACCGGAGCAAAACGCAACGGACAACCACCCACAGAATCGCCAACAATCTCCCACCACCCACACCCAGAATAGGAAACGAAAGAGACTGTTACCGCTAACAAACCATCAAAGATTAGAACAAAGACACCATGGACACAGGCTACACACTGCACGCCCGAAGGCAACCACAGCGCAGAGGGGACACGAAGGGGAGGGGGGGGTTGCCACCTGCCACACTACACTACTCACTATATTACAAGAATGGTGACGAATGTTACAAGTTTGAAGAGACCCCCTGCCTTCGCCTGCATGTCATGGACGGCGTTCGACAGGCGATGGGGTCTCGCGGTGTCCACGCGGGCGGGTCGTCAGGATAACGCATTATGCATATCTATCTAGCAAAAAAAAAAAAAAAAAAAAAAAAAAAAAAAAAACAAAAAAAACGTACAGCCATAACCCCATGGGCAATTCAAGTCCCTTGACAGACATCCGTATATTAAAGAGTTCGGAAGCAAACATTGGCACATACTTGACCAAAACTAAAACTCATCAAAGCCGTTTTTGCATTGGTCCAATCACCATTTATTATGTTATTTGTTTTCGGATAAGACAGCTTCTAGCACCGTTACTGTTGACGTATTGTATTTCTATGAGAAAAGCGAACAAATTCGTTTGGCATATGTTAATTTTTTTTTTTACTTCACACCTTAACAGAGGCTCCAAAAAGAGCTGACGAAACCTTGCAACCTTTACCCCAAAAGTTAAAACAGCGCAAACGTCAGCAGATAGCCTGCCTGCGAAGACAAATTGCCTTTTCTAAATGGAATAACGTAGCCAGCTGTCTCTGATCTAAGTCAGTTTGTTCCTCTACCAAGAGCAATTTGTCTCACAGTCTCACAGATGGGGTACCATACAAATGTTGCAAGGCCTCGTCTGCATCTCTCATTCAGAAAGGCTACCAAACAGCCTTTTCAAGTAATTTGGTAGAGACAACACCATGCTGTTTCATCATTGATAGTATGCTTCGGATAAAAAGACACCCGTTCATTGGACTGTCATAAAACATTCTTTGATTATGCAAAATTTCTGTATAGGCGGTGGGTTGCAGACACAGTTACATTTCTCAAGGCCTCTGAAATTCATTTAGTATTTGACCATCCTGGCAGGCATGATGCAACACCAAAAGATTTAGAAAGAAGCAGGAGAGACACAGCAACGGACAGTCATGAAACAGTAGTTGAAGTTGACTCTAACACACCGACACCACCTAATTGGGCAAAATTCCTTCAAAAGAGAGGTCGAAAAACGCTACTAGTTCAGTATTTGTGTTGTAAAATGTTGTCTCTAGCCGCTAATGGATGCTAAGTCCGGGGGACTAGTAGCGGCGGGTGGCAGAATAGGAAACGAAAGAGACTTTGTTACCGCTAACAAACCATCAAAGATTAGAACAACACATGGACAAAGGCAACAACACGCCCGAAGGCAACCACGGCGTAAAGGGACACGAAGAGGGGGGGGGGGGTGGGGGTCCACCTGCCACACTCAATCACTATTTACAGAATGGTGACGGAATGTTACAAGTTTGAAAGAGGCTGCCTTCGCCTGCCGTGCATGTCATGGACGGCGTTCGACAGGCGACGGGGTCTCGCGGTGTCCACGCGGGCGGGTCGTCAGGATAACGCATTATGCCTATCTATCTAGCAAAAAAAAAAAAAAAAACGTACAGCATAACCCCATATCAAGTCCCTGCACAGATATCCGTATTTAAGAGTTCGGAAGCAAACACTGGCACATACTTGACCAAACTAAACTCATCAAAGCCGTTTTTGCATTGTCAATCACCATTATTAAGGTATTTGTTTTCGGATAAGACAGCTTCTAGCACCGTTACTGTTGACGTATTGTATTTCTATGAGAAAAGCGAACAAATTCGTTTGGCATATGTGAAGTTTTTTTTTAATTCACACCTTAACAGAGGCTCCAAAAAGAGCTGACGAAACCTTGCAACCTTTACCCCAAAAGTTAAGACACAGCGCAAACGTCAACAGGAACTTAAAGATCATAAATTGCAGATAGCCTGCCTGCGAAGACAAATTGCCTTTTCTAAATGCAATAATGTAGCTGTTTCTGATCTCAGTCAGTTTGTTCCGCTGCCAAGAGCAATTTGTCTCACAGTCTCACAGATGGGGTACCATACAAATGTTGCAAGGCCTCGTCTGCATCTCTCATTCAGAAAGGCTACCAAACAAGTAATTTGGTAGAGACAACACCATGCTGTTTCATCATTGATAGCATGCTTCGGATAAAAAGACACCCGTTCATTGGACTGTCATAAAACATTCTTTGATTATGCAAAATTTCTGTATAGGCGATGGGTTGCAGACACAGTTACATTTCTCAAGGCCTCTGAAATTCATTTAGTATTTGACCATCCTGGCAGGCATGATGCAACACCAAACAATTTAGAAAGAAGCAGGAGAGACACAGCAACGGACAGTCATGAAACAGTAGTTGAAGTTGACTCTAACACACCGACACCACCTAATTGGGCAAAATTCCTTCAAAACAGAGGTCAAAAAACGCTACTAGTTCAGTATTTGTGTTGTAAAATGTTGCTAGCCTCTAATGGATGCTAAGTCCGGGGGACTAGAAGCGGCGGGTGGCAGAATAGGAAACGAAAGAGACTTTGCTACCGCTAACAAACCATCAAAGATTAGAACAACACATGGACAAAGGCAACAACACGCCCGAAGGCAACCACGGCGCAAAGGGACACGAAGGGGGGGGGGTGGGGGTCCACACTGCCACACTCAATCACTATTTACAGAATGTTTACGGAATGTTACAAGTTTTAAAGTGGCGGCCTTGGCCTGCTTGTCATGGACGGGGTTCGACAGGCGAGGGGTTCTCGCGGTGTCCACGGGGGCGGGTCGTAAGTATAACGCTTTATTAATATATAAGAAAAAAAAAAAAAAAAAAAAAAAACGTACAGCACAACCCCATATCAACTCCCTGCACAGACATCCGTATTTAAAGAGTTTCGGAAGCAAACATTGGCACAATACTTGACCAAGACTTAAACTCATTCAAAAGCCGTTTTTTGTATTGTCAAATCACCATTATTAAGGTATTTGTTTTCGGGATAAGACAGTCTTCCTAGCAACCGTTTACTGTTGACGTATTGAAATTTCTTTCTATGAGAAAAGCGAACAATATCGTTTGGCATATGTGAAGTTTCCTTTTTTTTTACTTCACAACCTTTAACAGAGGCTCCAAAAGAGCAGACGGAAACCTTGCAACTTTTACCCCAAAGTTAAACAAGCGCAAAGGTCAGCAGGAACCTAAAAATCATAAACTGCAGATAAGCCTGCCCTGCGAAGACAAATTGCCTTTTCTAAATGGAATAACGTAGCCAGCTGTCTCTAAATCTGAAGTCAGTTTTGTTCCTCTACCAAGAGCAATTTGGTCTGACAGAATGGGGTACCATCAACTGTTGCAAGTCCTCGTCTGCATGTTCTTATTCCGAAAGGCTACCCAAACAGCCTTTTTCCAGTAATCTGTTTAGAGTACAGACTCCATGCTGGTTTCACATCATTGTTAGCATGACTTCGTGATAAAAAAGACACCCGTTCGATTGGTGACTGTCATAAAGAACAATTCTTTGATTAATGCAAAATTTCTGTATAGGCGATGGGTTGTCAGTTTACAAGTTACATTTCTCAAGGCCTCTGACATATCATTTAGTATTTGGACCATCCTGGTAGGCCATGATGCAAACACCAAAGACTTAGCAAGCAGGAGAGACAAAGCAACGGACAGTCATGACAAACAGTAGTTGAAAGTTGACTCTACACACCGACACCCCTAAATTGGGCAAAACTTCCTTTCAGAAAACAGAGGTCAAAAAAGGCAACTAGTTCAGTATTTGTGTTGGTGAAATGTGTTGTCTCTAGCCTCTAATGAAATGCTAAGTTCATTGTTCATGGAGTCCAGATCACAGTTTAAGCTTGACTGGGATGGTAACTAATAATCTTGTACGTTCAATATGAATGAGTTTACATTGTTTACAGAGTCATGACCTTTCACATTCGAGTTGGTGGCTGATCGCCAAAAATGCCCAATAGTTGGCAAACATCAAACCACAAAGCAGCTGCTATTCAGTTGCCAGATGTGACTATGTATCCTATTTCAAAGGGCAGACAAAATGACTATTTTTCGAGCATTTCAGCAGTTTTGTAAATTCATTTCGGGTGGAACTTTCGAAGGATATTTGCATAAGTTCACTCTAGCAATTGGGAGACTGGGCTTCTTTCCTTTTACAGGCTGATTGGGTCAGTTTATTTTTTAACACATGCAGGGGGGTTCACACAGGATACTCCATCGGAACTTTTCCATGTTTTAACAGTGGGTAGGACACCACTAATACCATCGATATTGGCATTTGTTTAATAAACTGTAGGGGATTGGTGTCACCTTCCACAGGATCATAAAGCACTGATTACCACAAAACACAACCTTCGGCCGAGACCACCTCCGTGTTACGAGACTTTGCAGTACATGTTGGCTGGACTGCTGTGGCTATACTATGTTGCTGGACTGCTGTGCTACGAGAGCAGTCAGGATTATCCAACATAACTGTGCCAAATATTTTAGACCATGGTTTGAAAATAGATGCCACAGGTAAATAAGCAGTTATCTGGGATACAAAAGAAACTTCTTCACGTATTGCAGACAACATAAAGCTTCTAAAAGATGGTTGCAAATGTAAGACGGTGAAGAAAATCGCAGGTGCACGTGCGTTCAAAGGGATACATTATGTGGATCAGGGTGTTTATGTGTAGTGTCAAAAGCCAAATTGTAGATGTAACTTCCAATAGGGTAGATGAATCGCCATTGGATTCACTTGAAGGGACTGATGATCAAATTTCATCGCAAGTCCTACATTATTAGTTACTCTTTGAATCATGGGTAACATGTAGTGGGCTCCTTTGCTAATGACTGCAGAACAACTGGCAATTGCACGGCAGCCTAAGCTGTAGCTCTTTGCAATCTAATGGATGACTTAAAATTTTACCTTGCATCCTAAACGTCAAGTTTTGCTGTATTCCCCTTTATGCAGTTTGCATCGATTTGGAATAAATTCTTTTTTTATTTTTATTTCATTTCTAAATTCAAAGTTTTGTCAAACGGGCAAAGTTTTGGCTTGGTTTGCTATTGGTTCCCTTTAGTCATGTGATTGGTGATGATCTGATATCGCGTATTTTCTTCAAAGGTTGTGGATATCGTATCGTGAAGCGGCAGTCCATGTGAAATTAACGAACAAAAGGTGAACTGAATGGGTGCCAATGACTTCCA
>JAIZAY010000424.1:0-48645 GCA_029531755.1 Holothuria leucospilota
GGAGCATCATAGGAGGGTAGTATAATTGTCTTTTTGGTTCTGTCTAAACAATACTAACCCAGGGCGTCGCAAAAAAGCCACAGAGGTCAAAAGGTCAAAAGTAGGTCCACCACGTGTGCATTCACATAGACGAACTTAACTTTCCATTATGCCATCCTCCCAGTCTCACCTTGGTTATTAAGGTTATCTCGCCACATACCTCCACATTCCAATTGCATTACGCACACACACTCATGACCTTTCACTTAAAAATTGTCTATAAGATGAGTTAGGAGCATTGAAGTATAGGGTAGTATAATTGCTTTTTTTTGGTTTGTACTCAACAAGGCAAATCCAGGGGTCACAAAAAAGCCATAAAGGTCAAAAGAGGGTCAAAGAAGGTCATCACGTGCATTTCACATAGACGAACACAACTTTCCATAACGCCATGGGTTAGGTAAGTATGACCGATTCGTGGCTCTAGTCTCCATGACTCCTCAGACTCAGAGTCTGTTTCTGTCATGGATGATGAGGAGGCCTGCTTCGGAGTCCTCCTCCCAAGGACCACCTTCTGGGTGAGGGTTGGTTTGATTTGTTGTGAGGGGGAGGGGTCAGATTTGGCTGCACTAATGAGGTCGGCCTCGGGCGAGGTAGGTCAGAGTGGGGAGACCGTCACTCTGAAAGACCAGTACCGAGCCCGCGGATTAAAAAGATCAAGTTCCAGCAGAAGAGTTGTAAGTGTGCCTTTCGGTTTGCCCTTTGTTTCCACATTTGGCGTTTGGTCCGACTATAATAACATGTGAAGAGCACATCATCGTAAATTGGGGGTTGGCCACATGAAACATTTGTTCCATGTCATGTCGGTATTTTGTTTCGTCGACTGTGTCTGTGTAATTCATAGTTTACTAGCGCAATGTAAAGGATTCTGTAGAGAGATATTTGAGTTCTTTTTTTCCCGTGGCCCTGTTTCTATGTACGTAAAAAGAAAAGGTTTGGTGGTGTTCGGGGATTGGTGTGGGGCTGGGGTCGGGGCGGGGGGTCCCTGTCGGCGGCGGGTGTAAGAGGGGGCTTTTTAAGTACGTAGAAACAGGCACTGAGAAAACTAAAGAACCCCCAGTCCCCCAAACAAAACCCTGTTCGGCTCACAAACCACAATGCCCAACAAATTATACACACCACTGCAACAGGGAAGAAAAGGCTTTGTTACTACTGAGGTTCAGAACAAACTGCCACTGTAGCCAACCTCAAAACAACACCCTAGCCCAAAAAACCACAAACCACCCCAAAATCCCACCCGTCAACCAACCGGCCCACAATAAGGCCACCGCGCCCGAAAGGCAACACCACATGCCCAAAAGCTACCACATGCTCGAGGATAACACCACGCCCGAAGGCAACACAAAGCCCGATGGAAGTAAATACGCCCAACGGCAACACTTAAAAAGCACTGGGCAAATACAGTCGTGAACCTTGCCCATAGGGTGCCCGGAGGGAGTTGTGGCAAAGGGGGTAACCTCATAACTCCCACGTTTAAACGAACTCCACACCTGGATGCAGTTTAAAGTCCTACCCAGGCGGGTGTGCTTTTTAAGTGCATCGAAACGGCACATACAAACAAAAAACAAAAACTCAAACCGGATCGGATAGGAACATAAAGGCAAAACTATCCACACACCAAATCGAACAGAAAATTATGTTTATTACAACAATAGAACCACACACACACCGACAACCCAATGCCCCACAAACCAACCTCCCCCCGGCCACCCTAAACCAATATTACTACATACCGCCAACGAAAGACAACACCAAGCCAAACCACCACCCAACAACAACCAAAAAAACCAAAACACCAGACCAAGCAATCATCACAAACTGCCCCAAGGGGTCCGGGGCGGGGTCCACCAGCCACGAGGGGTCCGGGGTGGAGTGAGTCGAAACTTACACCCAGGCTGGGGTGTAAGGGTATCTGTTGGTGCTTTTTAAGTGCATCGAAAACGGCACATACAAACAAAAAACAAACTCAAAACCGCGATCGGACAGGAACATAAATGCAAAACTATCTGTTGGTATCTGTTGGTGGTGGCAGAGGCTTTCGTTTTCTTTGCAGCGTGTGAACGGTTTTTAGTATTAAGTTTGTCATCGTACGGGTTTTGTTTTCGATCGTGTCCGTTTCGAAACACGTTTAAAGGAAAATAAAATAACCCAGTTAAGACGAAACGTTGTTAGGCCTAAGGCGTTTAAGGCCACGGGTCACAATACAGCGATTCCGAATTCGGATTCGATTTTTTCTGAAAAAAAATTCCGGAGTAGTGGATTGTCCCATCAGAACGGTTTTCACCACTACAGCGATATCGGATTCGGATTGCTTCCCGATCAAGTAGTTCCCTATCCGATTTATTTTTTCGATCACGGATAGCAGAGCGATTTTATACTGGGAAAGCTATCCGATTTTTTTTCTTTCTTTTGTCCAATCATTATCTTTGTTTACAATGACGTCCATATAGGTACAGTAAACCCCAATTGTTACCATGACATTCTAGTCTTATTGCGGGACAGTCCAGATGGCATGGACGAGGAAAATTAATGAAAAACTAATTGAATTAGTGCCGATTAAACCCGGTTACCTTATGACAAATGTGACCGCAATTTCAAGGAACAACTGCATCACGCAAGAGGGACATTTGGGAGAGTAATCGGTCTTAGTATTGGTATAAAATGGTGAGTTCATGGGTTTCGAGAGGTGAAAGGTCAAAGTTTATGAAGTGGTTAGTGCGAGTTAAGCGGACAGCACCGTCGTACATGCAATAGCACAGTACAGTAATGTTGTTGTTGTGTTGCGTCTGCTTTTAGGCTATAGCCTTATAAGACTAACGACCTGCCTACACCAGGGAAGGCTAGACCTTGATACAGTGCTCAGGGGTCAGTCAGGGTGCGAGTACGATTAGGATATCAGCGTCAGCTTGAAGGTTCATGACCACCAGTGGTTATGTAGACCGTCTGTCTCAGAACCGCATGATTCATGCAGATCTACCCCAAGCTGCCAGTACATGCCAATCTAAGTTAGGGGGGCCTAGGCCTATAGGCCTATCTTCAGTATAGCCTAGGCCTACAGGTTTAGGCCTATTCTAGCCTGGGCCTAAGCGTTTAAACAGTTAGGCTAGTCACTGCATGAACGTGACCGTATATAATCCGTTCCTTCCAGTCACTCCTTACCAGAAATGTAGTTGTATAGTATAGCCTAGCCTACATTATTTTGGGTTGGGGTTCAAAAAGCTACTGACTTTGACTAGGCTTAAGTTAGGTACGTAGGCCTAGGCCTAGGCTATCTCTTCTAGGCTATACCGGTGCCGTCCAGGCTGTTTTAGAGAAAGAGGGGTAGGCTAAATTCGCTGCAAATGATGTGAAATCTGGACGACCATAGGCTTAGGGCCCTGCTAGGGCTAAAAGTCTACAGTATAAGACTGATGCAGGTAATTAGGAGAGAACCAGATTGGAAAGCTTGCAATGGTGCGCGGGGGATATTAATAGCCTAATGGGATATTAATAATGGCCAAGAGAATTGCGCGGCCGATACTATCTAGGGCCTAAGAAGAGCGCCACCATCAGTTGCAGTGGAACATAGCCAGAAAATTTAAGCCAAAATCAAAATTACCTCCTAGATTGCAGGAAATTCGCCTTTCCAGCCAAACTTGCTTGGTTGCTGCCTGCCAAAATAAATTTGCGCCGCTGGGTTTTGCAGTTGTCAGTTGTTAAATTGCGCGGCTGGCAACTTCGAAATTCATTTTTTTGCATGGGGGGATAAATCCCCAGCCCAAGCTAGGCAAACTTTCCAAATCTGGGGAGAGAGACATCATGTTTTTGTGGTCACAGGTGGATCCCATGGCCGGGTCTCTTTTATTAGGGTATGGCTTTTGGTTCGTAGTGGCAAGTTGTTGGCACCAATTGAGTCTCAGGAATTTGAGGAGAAAAATTTCCAGGGCTGTTGGAAAATATTTTGAGGGGGATCCCAGGTAACACACCTGAGCTGGCCCTGATTGGGATTTTTTTTTTTTTCAGTTTGTTTGGGCTGAGTTGGGCTGTGCGTTGGTTTCAAGTTGGGCCCCCCAATTTTGGGCTGCCCTAATTTCGTTTTTTCTCCAATTTCATGTATGGGACAGATTCAGTTTTAAAATAAGTAAAAATGTGCATTGAATTGAAACAATGACATAAATGAGAAGTTTCAAAGAATGGTGATGAAATTTTCCTCCTTCTGGGCCCGAAATCAGGTTTTTTCATTGGGTCAGTGACATCAAAGTTCCAGGGGCCGTCAGCATAACCAAGACAAATTTTAAATTTCAGTTCGTTTGTTTACAATGTGGCCAGTTGTCTATGCGCGCAAAGCAGTGGGGCTGGATTGAATCTTGACAAACAGGCAATCTTGCAAGTGACAAATATAGAAATCAACTACACTCTTCTCAAGATAATCTTGACATCTTCAAGGTGAGGTTTAGTGTATATTTTGTGTGCGTGAGTAACCAGGGGTCGAAATAAGCCTTTCAACCTTTGGGGGCCAGCCGGGCCACTTGATGCATGGAATCTAGGGGCCAAATGAGAAATCAAGGGGCCCCAAAAAACTAACAAAGAAAAAAGGACTGTTAAAGTGTACAAGTGCTTTGTTTTTATGTGCTTGGAAACCATGTAGTATAGGTATAATTAAGGTAGGCTATAAGTACTGTAGCTGCTGAAACTAGCCTGAGGCTCTGTCCACACCCTCTTAGACCAGTACTTAACAACTGTACATGTTGCATGTAATGTACAGTACATTTTCAAAATTATCTCGTAAACTCCGGAATTTTTCCCCGGTAAAATGAAGGGCACTGTCCAATACCCGCCAACCAGTCAGTCATGAACGCTAAGTATTTGCCTAAGCAGTCCACCCATAGTATGGCAGGTTTTGCAAATCCCCTAAGTCACTCAATCACAACATTGTTTATTGTAATCTGACTGGTTAAACCCGACATCATGCATATGTGCAGTCAATGACCTAGGCCTACAGTGTTAAGTAACAGTACACAAGCCAACTTGCGATATTAGAACTACGCTACTGCATTACATGTGATAGATTTTTTACTGCAAATCATTGCTTTCACTGTACAAATGGGTTACTACAGTACTGTACATTCGCGAGATATAAGATCGTTTACTTGTGGGTGGAGAGGTTCATGTGCAGACTGTAGTTATACTTGAAATATTTTGGAGCCAACCAGGCCCCTTTCCCTGTAGAAGCCACGGGCCCGAGTTAATTTCTGGGAGCATTGGGCCCACGGTCCCCTGTTATTTCAAGCCCTGGTAACAATGATATTTTGGTGAGTTATTCCTTAGACTGAGTAGCTTTTAGGTACACATTACATGTACAATCCCGTTAATAGCTTTGATGATAATCATCCCCGAATAAAACAGCTTTACACGGGGGTCATTCCGTGTCAAATCACCGGAGGGTTTTGCTTGTCCGACTCAAAAAATTCCCAAAATATTTGTATGTGTAGACAGTCATGAAAAAGGCATATCCTGAAAATTTCAGCAAAATTCATTCATTTTTGACCGATTTAAAATTTGTTGAAGTTTCGCAAATCGGTGGCAAAATGACATTTTGACATTTTTGTCAATTTTGAGGGCCTGTTTTTCAACACATACACATCCCACCACCCTGTAATGATATTAAGCTAATTAGACTATCCCATAGACCAGGTTTCTGTAATATGAAGCTTTTCAAATGTTGTTTTGTGGAGTTATGGCTTCCTGAAATGGCCCAAATTTGAATTTTTGACTATTTTCGCCACACAGTTGGTCACATTTAGGGATCAATATCTCTGTATGGATAATACCCAGAGCCCTGTAATTTTTTGGGGTATTTGTCTGGTACACAGAGAATACAGAATTTAATTTTCAGGATTTTCTTCGGTTGTGATGTGAAGAAATGGTACCTCAAAAATGCCATTTCGCACTGAATTGCGGCACCCGGAGCATTTTTGGAGACACAAAAATCACTGATGGAGACATGGAAAGTCATTGTATTTTTGGTTGTTTCTTTGGGTTACAAAGTTCTTACAAAACACAAAGTTTCAGTGTTCTAGGTACTTCTGTTATTTATTTATGACCTTGCAAAATGGCTCCGTAGCACAAAATGGTGCATCTTTAGGGTCAAAAAGGTCAATGTGGGTCAAGTTCAAAAATTCTAATTTTTTTCTGGAAAGATATATCTATCCTCTATATGATATTAAAAAATCCTGAGGTTTAAATTCATAGATGTTTTTTTAAAAATTCCTCAAAGTCTGTAAGTTTCACTTTTCATGTTATGTGTATGTACAGTACTATATCATATGGTGGGCACACATACATGCACACAATATCTTGGTTTCAGGAAAAAACCTGTCATTGTAAAATTTTTGGAGGAAAAATTGTTTTCATCCATTTTCATGGTGTTAAGGTTCTCAAATGTTTTAATTCAGCAGTTTTAATTCACATGTTGGTTTATCACTCTTACCCCTACACTAGTGTTGGTGTGAAAGTTACATATTTGAATGGCTCTTTAGTGTAGGGAAGTGATACTAAAAAACCAACTTGTTTGGCCTGTTTGCTTGCTCCATATACAGTTGATGCATATTTGTCTTGTAATGCTGCATTAAAACATTTGAGAACCTTAAAACCTTGGATTCCAGTAGCATAGCCAGGATTTGTCATGGGGGGGGGGGGGAGGGGTTGGACTGCGACCTGGGAGAAATTTCTAAGGGGGACTGGGGGGATATTCCCCTCCCCTTGGAGAAAGAAAAGGCATTTTTAGGTCTGCAGATGCAAAATCGTGCAAGATTTGTACCTCAAAGGTAATAAAATTTATGAAACTCATTTGTTTTTTGGCATAATTTTTTTTTTCAATCTTGGGTCATGGGGGTTCTAACAACCAAACCACCCCCATGGCTACTGCAGGATTCCCTTGAAAAAAATGAGCTTTCCCTTGAAAAATAATTCTTTGTGGGGAAATTCCCGCAATGTGTTTGATACAATGAAATGAAAAAAATGTAAAGCAGCACTTGAAACATTTCAATTTAATACCAGAAATATTGCAAACATTTTAACTAAAATAGTAATAATAATAACAACAACAACAACAACAACAACAACAACAACACATGAAAGGACATACAGGTTTGTTTACAACATTTAAACTGTTCCCCTTGTATTTCTAAAATCCCCACCAAAAATTAAGCAAGGGGCGTGGGGGGATCTCCCTCAGATTTTTGGTGCTAATGTAAAAACTGCTTGTAACTCTCAGTAATTGGACTGTTTTAGTGTTTTGTATTTACCTTTCCTCTTATTGTCTTAATTGTTATGAAACACTTTTATGACATAAAGAGTTTTTTTATTGATTCTATTTTTCACATGCTATCTGCCAAATGGTATTTAGTTAATGAAATACAGCAAGGGAAAACAGAAAAACCTTAAATAACTGTCTAGCTCTTTGACACCTAGCCTACAGCAAATGGTCTTTTAATTTAGGTTATCTGCATGCGAAATTAGCCATATTACCATACCACTGCCCAATTAATTCATCAAATGGCCCAACAGCAGCCCAACTTTGCCCACAAATGAAGAATCTCATATATTACTCGGCCCAACTGGAACCAGAAGCGAGCCCAAGAACAGCCACAACTGGGCCCAAATGGGGCCCGAATGAACCCTTGAAACTTATAGAACAGCCTCATATTGCTGTAACATATAGGCCTAGGCCTATAGCTGGAGAGCACACAATAATTAAAGTTTTTCCAACACTAAATTCAAACAGTTTTTAGGAAAGCCATTAAAATGAAAACATTCTTCAAATTCCCTGAAACTTACATAGAAAGTGGTATCTGGAAATAAAATGGTGACAGCCACTTGTTACATGCACATGTGGAATTTAGGTACCTCCATTCATTCCCCCCCCCCCCTCCCCACAGTAGCTGTTGGTTACTGTATTATTATATTGCTTGATTTTTGAACAATTGCTGTTAGTTAAATTGCTAACTTGTAATACTTCAGGGCACGATTTTAACAGTCTTCCGGTCACCCACATGCATGATGACCATAAAAATTTTCTTAAAATCGAGGCCATGTATTTATAATGTATAATGTAAATCAGGGGAAAAATTTGGGTATGGCCAGAACTGGAGTTTGCACAGATAATATTTCAAATCTGGCTAGAACCAGATTCATTACATGTAAAGAGAAACATTGAAAGTAGCTCTGTGGGCAGAGAAGGGAGAGGTGGTTGTCAAGGTAGAGGAGCTGGTGGTTAATAGTAGGTCACTTAGCTGGTGTGATTTTGTAGAGTTAAGACTAGAATGATGCATACAGAAAATTATTTGGCAGAGTAAAATTTCTTAAATTAATATAATTCAAAGTTTTTTGAAACAAAAAAAAATCAACCTATTGTCAGAGCTCCAGTAAATGTAAATTAAAATGCTCCGATAAAGGTTATTTTTAGATTGTGCATTGTACTAAAGAATACTTGACAGATATTTTGAACACTGAATAATTAAGTTATTGTTTAACATGCATACACTAAGACATTTACAAGTGTGGATCCTGAAATATAAGAAGACGTAAGCTAACTTTGTCTTCATCATTAGCTTCACTTATTTTGGTCAGGCTTAAAAGCTGTAACACTACAAAATGCCGTGTGAACCAGGGACACTTAAAATAAACCTCCACATTAATGGGACACTTTGCTATATGTTACATAGATGGAGAAAAAAAAAACTTTTGCAAGGTGTTAAATGCTGTATATCTGTCAAAGTACCCCTAATTCTGGCTAGAATTTGAGAAAAAATCCAGCCGACTTTCTTCAATTCAAAGATCTGGCTGGAGCCAGAACCAAATAATTTTTCATTATGTGGACCGTTAGTCATGCTGAACCGGATGACCAGTGCATCCCTAGCATCCACAAGGGGCACCGTAATTGCATGGCTGTTGCTGAGACAATCTATCAACCTCATAGGTATAGTACCTCTGAAGTTCATCAATCATCAGCAGACTAACTTTACAGACCCACATCAGTTTCTTACATGGTACTTGCATAGTCCTTTTCACTGTCCCTGTTGGATTTTAGATTTTGAGTGTAATAGTTATAGAAACTCTGAAAACTTAATGGTTTTAGATTTGTCACTCTATCTTCACTACAGTTTGAGTCTGTATATAAATTCATTGACTATAGCTATTAGCAGGCACGGATGTAAGGGGAGGGGGGCTTTCACGGTCTCAGCCCCCCCCTTTTTTTGCCACATCTACAATACCAAATATGCGAAAATAAGTATAATGTTAATCTAGGAATATATTCAAGGGGGGCATTCAGGCCCCCCTATTCGAAATGTGTAGATCCGCGCATGAATAGGTAGATCTTCACTATTTATACTTTCCAGAAACACATGTATTGAGTACATGACAGTGTTGCATCATGACTGGAAAACTCCCCCGTGCCCCTCCCCTGGAGCAATTTCCACCCGGGCAGTCACTACCTCAGACAATTTAATTTTCTAGACAATTCTCATCCATGACATTCCCCCCTCAGACAACACCCCCCCCCCCTCCCATCAGGAAATTTAAGTTATCTATCTGGGAACGGCTGCCTTTAGAAAGTGTCCGTTGGGATTTTTCTGGAGGGAGTTGTTCTGGAACCATACTGCTTAGGTGTATTAAAAGTAAACTATACACAACCGTCAACAGTACAGAGGCCTGCAAAAAAAAAAAAAAAAAAAAAATGCACCAACTTCATTCATACTGTACATCGCCAAAGCATGATGACCTCTGCCATGGCACAGAACCAGCTGTTGAGCTGAAGTAATGCTGGAACTTATCTCTTATGTTCATAGCTTCCTGGCTGGCATGACATCCTCTCATTTGCAAGTCTTGCAAACTCACTGAGTTCTCATCTAAGTTTTCGAAGTCATTGGTAACCAACTGCACAGAGGTTGAGGTTTTCTGCAAGAAATTGTGCAGGACACAGGTTGCTTTAATAACTTTATCGACATTGTGGGGTTGTAGCTGAATTCTCCTCTGATAGATTCTCCAGCGGGCTGCTAGTATCCCAAATGCATTCTCCACTACTCTCCTGGCTCGAGAAAGGCGATAATTGTATATTCTCTTCCCCTCACTTAGGTTCTGTCCAGGATAAGGCCTCATTAAGTTAGTTTTGAGAGGGAAAGCTTCATCACCAACCACAACCAGGGCTGAAATTTAACGGTCGTCCGATCGTCCGTGACGAGTAAAAAATGCGTCGGACAAGCAGTTTCTTTCTTTAAGCTTGTCCGATGGACGAGTAAATTTTACCCAGTGACTAAATAATTCAAAACATTAACATCAAGCAAAACAGTACTGTAACTCCAAAAATCCCCCAAAAATGTGGATAGTAAGACAATGGTATCGCCCGTCATTCATCATCGAACACATGAAATTAAAAACGAAAGGATTTGGTACTTCCCGCATGGGGAGGGAGTTGTCTTAAAATTCTCATTGGTGCAACTTCAGAAAGGGCTGTTCCGTTTAAAGAATGAACAATAACTCCTGCACTGTTACATTACAGGCATTATTATGGACGATCTACAGATTGAACTAACAGTAGAGTACTGTAGACTGCAAAGCTGTATGATCATCATATAGCATACATACACGATCGACTTGCTAGCACTACAACGTGACATGCAAGCCACATAGGCTATCCCGGTATATGTAGTACATTATAGGCCTAACCAAAATGCGTCTTTCGACGTACAGGCTGGGACAGACCAAAATAAACCTTGACGAATGTGTTTAAATTTTTTTTGGTGGTTGAAACTTTTCCAATTAAGTTTCATACCCACAAAGACACACACAGAAAACCATTTCCCACGAATACTCAACTCCACAGCCAAACATCCACTTATTTTTTTGGTGGCAATGCGATACAGTAACTGTTTGTTAGATCAGGCCTAACGTAGCCTAGCATACTCAAAGTTGAACTACCAGCTAATGATTCTGAACGAAGCTGTCACATGAAGATGACAGCCAAAGTTGATACTAAAACTTACTGCTCAACAAAATTTTGTGCTGTGCCAACGATTTCATCAATCGTTGCATACAAAGATGTTTTAACAAATCGACGTATCACGCCTCGACGTTCGAGTTTAATCCACGTAAATCCAACAGTGCAAAATGTATGTACGTGAATCATGCGACCGCAACCATGCAGTTTGCGTTTGCCCGGCGCCAACGGCCGGAGAGCAAGGTCTTTCCCTGCTCGTTGCATTCAACTCTCGGCTTGCATTTGTGCGCGTGCACGGCACTTCAAGTCTTCAAGAAAGTTTCAAGCTGTTCTGTTGAGTGTACTTAAGGAATTTTGGACGAGAAAAACGAACAATGGAAACTTAACAAAATGTTTTGTTTACTACGGCAGCGCAGACGATAATTTTACACTGACTTACTACACGGTGAAGTTATGTGTATACAGTTAGTGCTTTGAGTACTACATAACACATTTCACTGCGCGCAAAACTATAGTTCAGAGATTTGCATAATGAAGTTATTTTTATTACAAGCAAAATTTTAAGCATTAATTCAGAAGTTAGCACTCCTGTTTTACTTTCTTAAAAAATGTGGCGGTACTTGAACACAGTAAAAGAACCAGGACCTAAAAGACAGAGAGTCCAAGAAAGCAAAGCAAATTATGAAGAGAAACGGGTTCGTAAATTCCAGGCATCATGGCTGGTAAACCCAGCCTTCAGTAAGTGGCTACGATACGATGAAGAGAAGAAGCTGATGTTTTGTCAGGCATGTGAAGCACATGGACCACCTAATCAAGTATTTGTGCAGGGATGTTCCTCTCACAGGTTGGAGAGTATCCAGTGTCATGCAGCCAGCAACGTACATATTCGAGCCTATGAAAAGCAACAGGCACTTCAAGCACCCACTGGGAGTTCAGAAGCCGAGCAAATGCTTCAGCAAATGCATTGGCAGAATTCGGAGAAACTGGGAAAATTATTCCGTACTGCCCATGCATTGGCCAAGCATAACCGTCCATTTACTGACTTTGTTTGGCAGTGCGAACTGGATGAGGCAAAGGGTATTAACATAGGGCCATCATATCGATCCCATGTAAAATGTAAAGAGTTCACAATGGCAATTGGAGAAATAGAACGAAAGAAAATTGAGAAGAGGATTCAAGAAGCTAAATTCATCTCTGTCATCTGTGATGAAGCTACAGATACTGCTGTCTTGGAGCAACTAATTGTGTACATAAGGTAAAGTATTTCTTTCATTTGGGTCTGTATGGGCTGGAGATATATTCCGTGGTTTTTTCATATAATGATACCCAAGAAGCTAAATTACTCATCCAAAGAAAATAATTATTGATAATAACAGAACTGATGGCTCACTTAGTAGATACTGAAATGGGAATGTCCACTAGATTGCAGGTTCACTACATCGAAGGTTCACTAGATCAAAGATCCCCTTGGACAAAAGTCTACTTCAGGTTAGTACTAATGTTAGGTTTAGGATTCGGGTAAAATACAGAATATTATAAGGTTATTAAGGATTAGACTTAGGGTTATCATTGATTAGGAATATGTATGGGTAAGGATTAGGGTTAGGGATCAGGACCAGGATCATTAAGTTTAACTTAAGGATCTTTGGTCTAATTCACATTCGATCCAGTGAACATTCCATCTAGTGAATCCTGCCGTACTGAAAATACCTAAAGTAGCTTAAACCAAGTAATCACACCCCCCCCCCCCCAACTCAAATTTAACAATACTATACAGACCAGATAATCCTTGTTTGGTTTGATGCTGAGATACAGGGATATTACAATTAAGATGTTAAAAGGAGGCAGTGATGAAGGAGTGGCTAAGGATCATGTAATTTTTTATTTTAACTTGAACAGATACTCCAAGAATGCATCAGTGGCAACAGAGTTTCTCTCAATTGAAACCCTTCAAAGAGCAACAGCTGAGAATATTTATGCAGCAATCTTGCAGTCTCTCAAAGAGCAAAGTGGGCTGGAACCTAGCGAAATATTTGCAAAGATTGTAGGATTCGCTAGTGATGGCGCATCAGTGATGCAAGGGTTGAGGGCAGGAGTTGCTGCAAGAATCAAAGTGAACCAACCCAAGCTCATGATTGTACACTGTGTAGCACATCGACTGGAACTGGGAATAAAAGATGCTATTAATCAAAGTCCACTCTACAGTCAACTGGACGTTTTCCTCCAACAAATTTACAGGTTTTATCACTACAGCACATTGAACCGTGGGTTGCTGAATTTGACAGCAAAGGTGATGGAAGTAAAGAGATTCATCCCACTGAGGACTGGGGGCACCAGGTGGGTCAGTCATACAGAGGACGCACTAACCAACCTGTTAAATGGCTACAGTGTCATTGTACAACACCTTCTTGAGGTGAGATATTGGAAATTTTTGTCCTATATGTTTCAGAACAAATTGCACATTGCCAGAGTATTTAACCAAATGTTAATGATATTTGTTACCTTGTAGATAAAGGATCATCCCAAAACCAGCAATGACTCAAAGGGCAAGTCAAGAGGCTTCCTGAAGGTTCTACAGTCAAGAGAAATTATGGGGTTTGCTCACTTCCTGGCAGATATCCTCACAGTTCTCTCCAGACTTTCCAAATGTTTTCAAAGTCGCCAGTTGACAATAGGGGAAGTTCCGAAGCTGGTATCAGGAACTGTGCTGGCATTGAGGAAACTTACAACAAGGTAGGTAAAAATCTGTTACTCCCACTGAGTAAATAATTTTCCAAGCTGAAAATTTTCTTTGAGAATTTTCCTGCTTCGTATTTACCTTCAACTTGTGCTTTGTAACAGGCCTGGACCCAACACCAGGAAGATAGCTCAATCACCTGGAAAGTATCAAGGCATTGACTTAACTGGTGAACCACCCAGCCAAGAACATCTGGTAGAATGTATAGAGAATATTGCACTGTGTCTGGAGGGCAGATTTGCAAAGGAGCTACATGATCAAACTGAAGCTGCGGCAACTCTATTGGACTTCTCATCATGGCCTTTGGTTGAGGAGACAGGTGAGTAACTATTTTATGATTTTCTAACAAAATTAATGCTTGAGTTGAAAATTTGTAATATTTAACCATCTAGCATCAAATCTTCTCTTGTTTTGTGTCTTCTAATTAGATTTTGGTGACAAGGAAGTTACTCATCTAGTGGATGAATACAAGGTGGTTTTGGAAAAAGCTGGGTATGACAGTAATCTGATTGAGCTTGAGTGGGACTTAGCAAAGAAGGCCACGTATAAACAGTAAGTGAATGATTTATTCTGAGCAGCCCTGCTGATCTATAACAAACTAAAAGCAATCTGGGAGAAATTATTTTCTTCTTTCTTTATTTTCTCAGCTTCACACCTGTGAGCAAAGCAACATGGAAAGCTGTTTCCGATAGACTTGCTGGAGAGTGTCCCAACTTCTTGGGAATGGTTGACCTCCTCTTGTCCCTGCCTGCAACATCCGTGGAATGTGAGAGGGGGTTCAGCTTAATGAAGCTGGTAAAGACTGACTGGAGAAGCTCACTCCAGACAGACACCTTGACAACACTGATGAGGATTAACTTACAGGGCCCAGACATTACTAACTTTGATCCAAGGGATGCAGTATCTTACTGGAATCAGCAGGGGCAGCGAGCCAGACGGCCAAACCAATCTCCCTATGGGCCAAGAGACAGTAAAATAGTGACGTAGATCACCTTTTTGTCTTGTTTCTAACAGCCAGATCAATTTCCATAGGGGCATATAATTAAATAAAAACACCACACGCAGTGACATGAAACACAGTTTGTTTGTCCTTTTTAATGTCATTTTCATTCGGACAACCAAAAATTATTTCGGACAACTAAAATCTTGTTGCCAGGTTGTCCGAAGGACAACCTGAAATTTTTTTTAAAAATCAGGCCTGACAACGAATGGTAGCTTTCCCATTTCAGGAGCACCTGGGAGCTCTTTGCTTGGAGGAATGTCCAGCTGATTGTTGTCCATTTGCAGTCCTAGTTGGCTCCTGGCAAATATGCCTCCATCACTACATGATCCAAATGCACCAACATCAATGACAGTGAAGCAGTACAAATGGTCAACAAGTGCCATAAGAACTATTGAAAATGTGTGTTTGTAGTTGAAGAACACCGACCCTGAGTTTGATGGGGCCTGAATCACAACATGTTTACCATCTATGGCACCAACACAGTTTGGAAATTGCCATCTACTGAGAAAACCTTCTGCTGTGGTTTCCCAGTCCTTTCTCTCTGGAAGTGGCATGTAGAGTGGTTGCAACTTTCTCCAGAGTAGTTCACATGTCTCTGGTACAATGTCAACTATGGTGGATTTTCCAACCCTATAGCTGTATGCAAAGGATTTGTAGGAGTCTCCTGTAGCCAAAAACCTGTCAATTGATAAAAAATAATAGATGAATAATTATCTTTTAAGTACCAACATATCTTGTTATTACATAAACATTATATTTGCACCCCATTTTTCATTTTGCAGGAGAAACAGCTCAAAAGAGATGGATGAATCTCCGAGATGCTTTCAACAACTATCAGAAAAAGCTGATAAACAAATCTGGTGATGCTGCTAAAAAGGTCAAAAAGTACAAATACGCTGACATAATGCAGTTCCTACTGCCATTCCTCAGACAACGAGAGTAAGTTAAATATTACTGACAGCGCTCTAAAAGATTACCTGGCAAATTTGTGCCCTCATTCTTCTATTGACCTGACGTATGTGGTTATTAGTAAACCATTGAGTAAAAATAGGCTTTGCACAAAGGCACAGCCTATAACCATGCAGGTTTTGAAATAAGAAACAAACCACCGGCCAGCTACCACTCTTCAATAAAAGCAGTTCCTGGTACCATAGGTGAAGCAAGCTGATCTTGCCTGGGGGTGGGGGAGGATTTTGAACTGTCTTCCTGGGGAAGGGGGTGCCCCTCCCCTTTGGAAAATTTTGAATATTTAGCCTAAGGATCCTTAGATGCAATTTCAAGGAAAATTACTGCAAATTTGTGACATTTTTGTACAAAGGGTACAAATAAGGGGTTTTAATTTTTGTTCTTGAATTAAAGGGGGAAATGAAGCATACTTCTGTCCAGCAACATTTATTACTGGGGGTCTACCCCCCCCCCACACCCCCCACCTTATGCCCTTACCAAGAACATGAACTTTTCCTTGGTTGTAGGGGTAAGTTGGAGTGATGCAGGGGCTATTTTGAAAGCAGTGGACTTCGATTTGCTTTGGAGAAAGATATTGCTATAGAACATACCCGTGGAATTTGATTGTACACATATTTGGATCTTCTGAAAAACAAAAGGCTATATCAGCTGTGCCAGTTGACAAAAACTGAGTAGCGACCTTAAAAAGCAATGGACTTTGATAGTATTGCAAAGGAACATACCTATGGAGTTTGGTCGTAGCACCTACTTAGCTCTTTTGAAAAACAAAAGACTTTCTACCCTGTCAGTGGACAAAAAGATGGGTATTTAGTATGTTGCTGAATTCTCTACCACCATCTGTCTAAAGATAATACCAATTTTAAAATTTACAGGTAGGCCTATAAGGGCAGTCTCCTGTAATACATTCAATTTTATTACCACCCCCTGTTTGATTTCTTGTTTGAATTTCCTTTTCAGGACATCTACTAACTTAGAGGTATTCCAGCTGCAGACTCAGAGCCCTCCACTTCTGCTGCCTGTAAGTTAGAAAGTGATGAAGAAGGCAGAGAAATCACAAAGGAGTCACCTAGTGTACCACCACCCAAGATCCCTGCGAGTGGCACCCGAAAAAGAAAAGATCTGAGTATAGAGTTGGATAGTTTTATGCTGGATTATTTTAAGGAGAAAAAAAAAACAGCTCACCAAAGAGGAAGACATAGATCATTTCTTCAAATCTATGGCATACACAGTTCGGAATTTTCCTGTTGACATGCAATCAGAAGTAAAATTTCAAATCCACGAAATTATTCACAGGGCTGAACTGAAAATGTTGAATCAACCTACAGAGCCATGATTCATTGAGTAAATTACATTTTTTAAGGTGGGGGGGGGGGGGTAGATAGGGTCGAAGATTGTCAAGGTACACCTCCAGGGATCAACATGGAAACTTCTTTAGGTACGTAGCAGCATATCACTAATGGTATTTCTTCCTCTCAAAATATTGACTGACAAATGTATTTATTACAGCAGAGTTGGGTTAGTTAAATGAAATTTAACAACACACCAACATGAATGTGTTATATAGTGTCAAGTAAAGTTAAATATGGTGCAAATCCTCCCCTTTAGTTGCTTCATACGACAGGTGGGGAATACCATGGGTATATTCTACAACCTCCAGCCCACAGAGGTGACAGCAGAGTTGGGGTGCAGTGTATATCACGTGCTGAATTGATGTGTACTACCAGTTTTGTGTGTTTCAGTAGGGAGTGTTAGGAAGGAGACACAGCGACCAAATCCGTTAGAAAGTATGTAATTAGGGGATAAATGCGAGGGTGCCCGGTCTTAAATGTGATTTGAGACCGACGATGACATCATCACAGAGGCTGAGCGGACCGAGGCGACAGCCGAGGTCCGCTGCCTCTGTGATGACGTCATCATTAATGTCAACATTAAAATGTTGGGAATCGACAAAAACATTGAATTTTCGACAAAATTTTACAGATCAAATTTTAATTCTCCCAGCGAACTTCGGACTCTATTATGACGTCATGTTTAGTTTCTTGCGATAGTAGCGAACAACTAAGCCAAAAGAAAGTGGACAACCACGCAAATATTTTCAGTTAACATATTGATTGTAATCTCAATTCATCGAACGAAATTTAACTGGATTAATTTAACGCAAAATCGTTTATCTCTGAATTATCCTACATCGTTGTAGAGATGAGGCTGAGCATTAAAACAAGAGAACTAACTTCTAGCTGGCTATTGTTTACAGTGAAGTTCTACTCCACGAAAGTTTCACAGAGGTAAATAAATACACAGTGCTGTGCAGTTACGGTCTACTGTAATATATTGTGTGCAGTGCAGTGCGGCATTCAACGACATGCATGCGGACATTTGACTGCAAGTAGTTAACGCACAAGATCGTTCAAGATCCATAAGTAAGACGGTGATTTAAGGTGTCTTTAGCCTTTTTGGAAGAGGATTATAGTGTTGGTAACTTTGAAAATGTGTTCAAGGTTTTAATACAGATTATGCAGGCCTAAAGTTAGGACTAGCCTAAACTGTTTACAACGTACATTAGGCCTAGTTCATAAGAAGCCTAGCTCGGCGTAGAACTAGAAATGAAGACCGTGCTGGCCTGTTATGTCTGTTAGTGTTAGCGGAATTGGTCCAAACGTAAAAACCTGACAGTGACACTGTCAGTAAAACCTGTTTACCATTGCTCTGCATGTCATAGTTATAACACAGGCCCCATGCTGGCATTAGCAGCACAGAGACCAAATTCACTTTTCTTTACCATGCAGTCCAACTTAGGAAAATAAGGAGTGGAATATTTGTAACAGGCAGACTGTGGTACCCTTGGCATATACTGTAAGGTTATAGCCCCTATACGCTCTTTTAGCCATACCACTGCCAGTATCCAAGAAGATTAATATAGTTTTGCTAGCATTCATTCATGGGATGAAATGAGCATTATGCTTTGGAATGGTTATAGCTACAGGGGTGCTAGGCGTAACAGTGTAATACTACAGTAGTTTACAGTAACTGGTTTTCTTACTCAGATGTTTATGTTGCTATGGTAACACATCATGGACAAAGCATAGCGCACAATGCAGTAGTAACAGTGATATTCAATTCACCTTGAAAAAGTAATTCTCCTAAACTGGCAAAGGCCAGTCTCGAATGCGATTCGAGACTGGTCTTGAATGGTTTTCAGCCAATCAGAATGCAGGAAATCAATAAAGGTGTTTATGAATTGAAAATGATTAATTCTTTTTCGGCACCACCATTTGATTTAAAGGTCTCTTTGTTCCTTTTGTTAAGTCTCTATGGACTAAACCCTTTTAATGATGATCTCCTTTTCCAAGTTATCCTGAGGCAAAGGCTATTGTTTACATGCTTTGAAGTTAGGTTTCTTTCTGCCGATGATCAAGTTTTAGTCAGGATTTTCAGTAAAAAGACTGGCAACAAAGGTTTAAATAAGTGTGCCCCACAATTTTAATACCTCATCTGCTATAAACATTGTTCAAGGCTATACATTTCTCTCAGTTTATAGCAAGTTTTTCTATCATTAAAAAAATGTTCGAAAAGTAAGTCATGAAGAAATTCTTTGCAGTCATGGCACACAAATTTGAGTGACATTTGAGTGAATTTGTGAAAGCTTGGACTTCTTATGCTTTCTTATGGGGATTAGCTTGTGCATATTGAAAACTTCTAAGGTTCCAGTTGTCCTAAAACAGACTAAATTTATTAAGTTAGAGATTGCAAAAATAATTAGTGAGGTGCTTCCTTAATAATGTAAAGCATCAAAACTATGCAAAAACCCAGGGCCATAGCCTGGGCCAAATCCCTAGGGGATAGTTCATGATAGGGTCCAGTTGCACTGCTATGATAGGTGGCACCAAGCTCATCCTTTCTTTGTCACTCAGTGCTCCTCTGAGGGATGGGTCAAAGAGGAGGAAGTGACACTTGTGTATGGTCGATTAGATGCAAGTTGATGCTGTCTTTGACAGTGCTTTGAACTGATCATGGGGGGGGGGGGGCGAAGGGGGAGGGGGTCTAAGGTACCGCCGGTTGAACTGCACACCAACCCATTGAGAATTTTTGTGTTGATTGGTGATATAATACAACTCTCTCTGATGGGTAACGAGAGAGGTCACCACACTGACAGAATCATGCACACTAGTGTGCACAGGCATTATGGACATAACATACTTTTGCATTAGCTTGAAGATGCATTATATGAAGACCTCTTTTTGTTGTTGTTGTGGGTCAAGGTCATGTGAGGTCACCAGAGGTCAAAGTGTGAAACCTTTATGTGAGTTCTCAAGATGTATGGAACATTAACAGTTTTCAAACTTTGCATACATCCATGTACTGCACAGTACATGTGGTATATTCAGATGTCACATGGAATTGGGTTGAGACTGGTTTAGTGGCCATCTTGCGAGGTCACCAAAGTCAGTAAACCTCGTTAGCAGCATATTTCAGATAGGAAGATTGTAAAAATCTCCTGCATTGTTCATTAATTACTATAGCTGGAAGTACCTTGTTTTTAGTAGAGGTCAAAAGACATGGGAATTCTCTTAAAAGGTAAAATCTGAACACCTTGTGTAAGTTCATTTAATGCGGAAAAGCCTATTTATTGGTGGTAAATGTACAGGATTTGCTCTACTGGATGCAAGAATCCTCATATTCTTGATTTTGTGAAGTTACCAGAGGGTAATTTGGAAAACTAAAGGTAATATCTCAAGGTAGAATTCATGGCAGGTATTTCTTGTATTTGGTGTGTGTGCATCACATTGTTACAATGGTCTATGTTGTTGGTGTATTGTAGTTGAGGTGAAAGCTGCAGTCTTGTGAAATGAAGTCATTAAAATCAATATGCATTTTGGCATCCTGGTTCTTCCAAGGTGTAACTCACAAAGAAAAACAAGTTTAACATTCACTTGGCAGGTGCGGATCCACACATTTCGAAAAGGGGGGCTGAAAGCCCCCTCGAATATTCTCCTAGAATAACATAATGCTAACTTTTGCATATTTGTTGTTGTTGTGGCAAAAAAGGGGGGGGGGGGGCTGAGCCCAGGAAAGCCCCCCTTGGATCCGCGCCTGCTTGGGAAAGTGTGTATTACCTGTGCCTAGCTTGCTGTACTTAGAAATGGCAAAATTTAAATTAATGGGATATCTCTTGCAGACTTGTCCATGTTTTGTTTCAAATCGAGTTCATCAGTTTTTATTGAAAAGAAGTTTTCAAAGGGGGATTGGAAGGGAAAGAAGTTGACATGTTGAAGAATGATGCACTATTCAAGGGGCAAAGGTGAGATTATAGTTGTGTGGACTCAGGACATTGAAAACTGCACTGTTAGAAACTTTAACCCTCAGAGAATAGCCTTGTCTGTATGTCACAGCCGGCCAGTGAAAATCATTTGAAATTGGTAAAATATGACAGAACTCTGTTATTTTTTGATTAAGTTGTTGTAGGGAGCTCTTAAATTAGACAGTTACAGCTTCAGGATATGAACTATAAACCACAGTGGAGTTGACTGAAATCTTTGAAAGTCTGCAAGAAATTTATTGCATAATGTGTCAGAAAGTCTGTCACAATTTAAGCACCTGACATTCGCCATAGGTGAAAATCCCAGGGAGGACAGGGGGATGCTAACCCCCCTCCCCACCATTTTGGAGATGCTTCCGTTGGAACAAATTTTGGGTTTGCCAAGATGAAGGAAATATATTGCTGGAACTACAGTTTGAAGAGCTTTGGGGGTGGGGGAGAGGTTTCTGAACTTTCTTGACATGTGAGCAGCATTGACAAAGGTATAGTGATCATGGAGGGCATGAGGTCATGTTTTCTCTAAGTCGCTTTTACACAGTCTTTATTTGGGGACCTTATGTGATTGAACTCGAAATTTTGGGCACTCGAAGAGGTTCCATTGATAAAGAATTTTAAAACTTCTTGTATTTATTAAGAAAAGTTGGAAAATTCTGGGTTTGTGTTGAAGAATCTGCGCTCCTTAAGATCGTTAAGAGCACCCAAAAAATTTGTTGGGGCCACTGGTCATTGTCAGGGATTACATACTTTATCTGACTCATTAAATCTCCACGACGAAACTGAAAAGGGACAAAGCCTCCTCCTCTTCCCCCCCCCCCCCCAAACAACTAGGCGCCACCTCTGGACTCGACGTCGAGGCAATTTTGATTTTCATGTAAAGTACGTTTGCTACAATGGCGAGTCTGAATAAAGAACCTTCCGAAAAGGTAGAAAAAAAAAAAAAAAAAACAGGATAGAACCATACCTACACGGAAAAACATAACTGTGGAACCTTTACTCTTGAAAAAGCGAATATGTTTGAACGGTGGGCTTTAAGAGAAATAGTTAGTTAGTTAGTTAGATAGGGTTTAACGACACACCAACACGAATGTATTATATAGTGTCAGCAAGTAAAAAAGTAAAAGTAAAATTTGGGAGAAAGTTAGCTAAAAAGGGCAAGGATGGGGCATAATCCTATTTGAAATGTCAACACGAAGACAAGCGCGGGAGTCATGTCAAAACGTCCTATAAAGGTCACTTTCCTTGAGAAAGTCCAGGATGAGATAAGGGTCTGTCTGTTGGAATAACGTCTTCAGGTCTGGCACAGTGTAGTACTTCTGACGAATATGAGAGTATTCACAACAGTCTACGAGAATGTGACTGACGGTGACAGCACAATCACATGGGATACAATATGGTCTCTCGTCACCATGAAGTAAGTAGGAATGGGTAAGGTAAGTGTGACCGATACGAGCCCTAGTCAGGACTAAATCGTCTCGTCGCTTTCTGGGGACTGCATTACTCACAGTTTCGACCGTTGGTTTAACTCGGTACAATTTGTTCTCGGGGAAAGAATCCCACGGTTCCTGCCACTTGGATTTTATGTAGCAGTTGATCTGAGGACGATAATCAGTGTGGGGGATGTAGAGGTTGGTAACGTCCATCTGTAGGGCTTCTTTAGCTAGTGCGTCGACCTTTTCATTTCCCCATATGCCCACGTGACTCGGAACCCAAGAGAAATAGAACTGCAGATTGGAGCGTTTGTAGCGCACAAAAGTTTTTGAAGTTATAAGAAAAAAGCTTCAGGAAGCAAATTACTTTCATTTTTAAAACGCCTTTTGCTCAATAATCACATAGAGGCATGCTGAAACTACTGCCCACAGGTAGATACTGTTTTTTTTTTTTTTTTATTTTTGATCGATTTTCACATGGGGGGTAGGGAAAGTTGTCCTCACGGGGCCTCCCCGAGCCCCTGCCTGGCTACGGGTCTGATTTAAGCTGATGTAACTTTGTAATTGGAAAGCCAGAATTATTGCATTCGAAGCTTATATCTATATATATGTATATATACATATATATATATATATATATATATATATATATATGTATATATACATATATATATATATATATATATATATATATACTCTGATCTGTCAGTGTTCAATGATTACAGACATTAGGGGCATGGAAAGGGGGGCAAGTGCCCCCAAAAGCTTGCAAAGTATGGTCTTCAATCTTCGAAAAATACCATGCTAAAAGAGATGGTATAAGTAAAGAGCATTTCTTACTTTGGACGAATCATCCCTTTCATCTCACAAACGACATACAGGCCAATATTGTTTATGAAGTTGTATACACTCCGTAAATTTCAAGTATGTATTTCGTGATAATTTTAAGATTCAAAGTAGGTTACATGGTCTTTCGACTGGTCATGTTAATTAATAGTATTCCAAGTTTCGCGATTTCAGTTTATTTTTGGGTTCGTATGCAGCTTCGTCTATGGAGGAAATTCTAGTTTATGATAAGAAAAAGTGATAAAATGTCATACTGTCTAATAGAGAAGCCATCATAAGTTGGCGCGTAGAGTACTACGAAATTTCTTTTGATAAAAATGTATCCTAAGTACACTGCTAGAAACTCAGTTATAAATCCCTCCATGACTTTTATTTTGTTTTGTTTTTGTGTTTTCATGTGTCAAAACTCAACTTTCCAATATGCATGAAATAGATTTTTATTTAGTAAAATCACTAAAGCCTTAAGCGCCAATCATCGCGTTAGCCGCTTACTGCATGCCCGCTAGCAACTCCCAGCTGCATGCATGCTTAGTTTTTAAAGCCTTACGTGCCTGGTATGTGTGAGGATTCATCTAAAATGCGATCATTTTTTAATTTTAAGCTGTGTAGGTCACTGATCAAACGTGAATTTGACGAAAGTTTTGAATTCATACCCAACCTGCAGTGGACAATTTAATGAAGTAGAAACAGTTGATAGGAGAACAGCAAGGGCCGGAGCAAAAATCACGTTTTGCCCGAATTTTGAGCCGAGTTGCGAGGTTTTAACCTGCCGTTTCGATTTTTTTAGGTGAACATCAAATAATTGATAAAAGCTGTAGCTAACTTAGGCTTCTGACTGACCTATTTGTATAGGTGATGAACTGCCGTTCTAAGTAAGGCGCAATCGCTTCCGCTTTGAAAAATTGTTTTGGAAGGTGCCGAAATTTTCAAATATTAAGAACACAACCCCAAAAAACATTTTTATGGCCTCTTGGCAAAGGTGAAACGTATTGTGAGTGGTGACATGCATAGCCGTAAGGGCAGGGGGTGCTGGGGGCCGCCCCCCCCCAAATGTCAAATATTTAACTAAATCGGGCAGATCTTTTGTCTCAGTTGGGCGGAAAATTGAGCAGTTAAATAAGGTCTGGAGTCGGGCAAAATCACCGCCCTCCCTGAGAAAAACAGTCCCGAACGGCCATGGTAACACAATGAAAAGATAGTTCAGCCATGACTGACTGTCTAGAATGGTTTCTAAAGAGCTTTTGAAAGCCATATACTGGAATGACATCACTAAGGTACAAAATACTAACCATATTGCTACTGTAAGCACACTGTCTGGAGCGGACTATTCATATTGCAAGCTGGGGAGGGTGGGGGAGTCGTCCGAACCTCTCTCAATACGGACTTGATGTTGCCCCCCCCCCCCCCAACAAAAATTTCTTAGAGCCGCCCATGATAACAGCAGAAGTGAGTCCAGAGGGTTATAGGTAATATTTCTGGATACCTTTTTCTTTTTCTGAAACATTCCACTCTCATGCTTTCTTTGCCTATGGAAATATCGCCTACGGACATGGGAATCTCAGGTTGGTTAAAGTGGGTGACGTGACCTTGGTGGTTTGAGTGCATTGCCATGCATACTAGAGTTATTCCGCTTTGCCAGTTCAGCTGTCAAGCAGTGGTAATTAAGGAGCAAGGAACCTCCAATCCCTCCCATCCTTTGGGAAAGTGGCTAAAGTTAGCCTGGGAAATACACTAACGCCCGTTGGATGAGGACGTTGAATGGCGGTCCCGGAAGCAGGATTGAGAGCGATTAGTACACGCCTACCTCGCTAACCTCCGAGCACTAGTGGAAAAGAGTAGGCGAATCTCACCGGTGTTCATCCACGCTCACTCTGGTATAGGCCTCCTCGATGAGCCAGTTGTCCTCCTGACCCTCAAGAGCTATTATCTTGAACTTAACACCCCCACCCCGATCCGTGTGAGAACTTGTGCATGACTGCAGATACATAATAGAAACCAACATACCTACTTTTTTATTTCCAGCTTTGTTTTGATTTTTTTTTTCATTGTTGTAGTTGAAGATAATTTCTTTAACTTACAACCACTGCCGGCAGTTCGAGGTCGGACCCGCTCAAAACAAGCCTCGGGCACCTCTTAAAAACCACTGCTTTTATCCACACTTTAAGAAAAAATATCGTTTTATTCCATCCTCACATCTTTAGGTTGTAGTCAATACACTGCTTTTGGTGGAAAGACAAGAACATAGGCGTAGAAGCGGGAGGGGGGTCTGGGGACTAAAGCCCCCAGTTAAAAATGTGGTAGGCAGAACTATGCTTCCACCCCCCAGTCCAAGGAAGAAAACCCCTTGTTTCCTCTGTAAATGTCAAAAATTTGCAGTAATTTTCCTTAAAGTTTGTCCAATATATTGCACCAAACTCTAAGAGCCCTCAAATATTCAAAAGATTTCCAAAGGGAAGGGGGGAACCCACTCCTCTTAGACCCCTCCCCTAGGACGGCGATTCGAAGCAACGTTCAGCCCCTCAGTCTTGAACAGTTTCCTACCCTCATAGATACAGGTAAGAACGTATACCTTTTTTTAAAGTTATAATTGTAAGAACAATAGGCTATCAAAAAGTAGGAGAAGAATGAGGAAAAAGGCCTAAAATGCACAAAGTAAACTGAAAATACCTTAATAAAAGTGTAATGTTCTTAACACTACATGGTTTGAATAAATACCAAACATGAATGAATATGGAAATATCTGAGCCAACTGATCGATGTATGCTCATGTATTTTTGTTGGTTGAAAGCCGCAAGGCTTGGACTTTTTTCATGTTTTGTGACACGTCAATATTCGAGAAAATATGAACCGGGATGTAGTTTTGAAAAACCCATGAGCTTAAGTGGTTTTCCCCATTTTCAGATCGTGACGTGACGGTTCTGGTAGGCCTTTTTATAACCAAGTCTCGGTTTGCAATAAATCTTTTAAAGGAACAACAAATTACTACTACACCAACAAAACTCTTTTATAAGGTATAATTTTTTAACTTAAGGTATCTTTCTTTTTAACTGTGTTTTTAAAACAGCTCCATACAAAATAAAATTTCAAGGCTACTTTTCTGCTTGTTTACCGTCCAAAAAGTTTTTTTTTAAGTGTCAGATTCTAAGTATGTGGGCTACATCGCTTACCTCAAACAAAGTGCCAGTCTTTGACGTGCAGAAATTCTTTTTCGTAGCTGTCATACCTGCTTTTCGAGATCTTCTTCGATCAGGTTTAGTATATGATTAAATTGTCCTTTGTTCATCCTAAAATATTCAAAGAACCTGTCCTCGTGACTTGATAATTCTCTCACCAGTGTGTGGTACTCTCCGAGCTCTTCACGTTTTTCATTTATCTCATGTACCCACACTCTGGGAGATTTCTCGCGACTCCTCCTCCATAATTGGAAGAGAAGCAAATCTTCGTCCACTTTACGTTTTGCCATCTCTCGAAAGCTTGAGCAAGTGACACGAGAAACGAAATGTATATAAGGTACATACGCTGCGCGTGCGCGTCGTCGAAACCGGCTTTTTAAGTGCATCGAAACGGCACATACAAACAAAAAACAAACTCAAACCGGATCGGACAGGAACATAAAGGCAAAACTATCCACACACCACCAAATCAAACAGAAAATTATGTTCATTACAACAATAGAACCACACACACACACTGACAACCCAAATACCCAACAGACCAACCTCCCCCCGGCCACCCTAAACCAATATTACTACATACCGCCAACAACCCAAAAACCAGACACCAACAACAGGGGCCACGAGGGGTCCGGGGCAGGGTCCACCTGCCACGAGGGGTCCGGGGTGGAGTCAACTTGCTATATTTACAGTATGTACACTATATACACTATTTACACAAAAACAAAAAACTGAACAAAACTGGGCCAAAAATACAGGCGCACCTTGCCCAAGGGTGTCCTGGAGGCAGTTGTGGCAAAGGGTAACCTCATTATCCCCACGCTTTAACAAGCTCCACAACCGGATGGAGTTTAACGTCCTACCCAGGACACTCTGAAACGCGCTTCGTTCAGTCGTTCAAATATCGCTGTAGTGTGACCAGGTTCTTGAATCCGACTTATCGGAACGATTTAAAATCGGATCGCAATCCGATCCGAATTCGTTGTAGTGTGACCGCGGCTTAAAAATGCTACAGAGGAATATGGAGAAAAAAATATTTTTGAAATATTTCACGAATGTTTTATTAACATTTCAAAAATATTTTGACTAAAATATTTCTTAATGTTTTCAAAATATAACCAAAACATTTGTTTGTCAACAAAACCCTTAACAAAAATTCCCAGCACAATTCCTGTAGAAATCCTGTAGGAAAGGCTCATTTCCTATAGGAAGTAAGCCATTTCCACCAGTAGGAATTATTAAATTCCTGTAGGAATTTCAAATTTCCTGCATAAGAATATGCTATTTCCTTTGTAGGAAAGACCATTTCCTGTAGGAATTTACCATTTCATGTGGGAAATATCAAATTCCTACAGGAATTTCAATTTTCCTATATAGGAACTTGCTACTTTCCTATGTAGGAAATTCCCAACATACTGTCTACTTCATGCAGTGGATGCATGAAGGGAAGTCCATTGTGACTGGTCAGTAAAGCCAATTGTGTAACAACAAAGGACTTTTGAAATGCTTCCTCTGTAGGTGCTGTATATGCTGTGTGAAGCCTTGGACTTGACTTGTATACTATGTGTGGACATTGCATCAGTGTACTAACAGACTCCACAGCAGTAGCAGTAAAGTGCAGGTTACTCTGTAGTTGCAGTGAAGGAAGGTTGTGCATTGGACACTCAGTGTTTACAATCTGGAGAAAATATTTTGTGTAGAACAGTTTAGGACTTTGAAGTATCCAAAAAGTGTCATGGAACCATTTGATTCTCTTAGTTCCTTCATTTGGATATTCTTAAGAGACCATGGTAGAATCTGACAAATATACTAACTAGAGCTCAAATTTTCTTTGGTCCAAATTTTCTGTTAAATTTGGACCAAACATATTACAACATTGTCAGGTTATGTTTTATTTTAGGCTGCAGTAGTAACAAGTGAATGCATGCATGCAGCTGTCTGAATATGCTAGCTGATACATGAGAGGGATATGTTCATCTTTTTCTCATCAAATTAAGTGGATGAAGTTTGTAGAGCTGTTATATTTTTAAAAGAGGTGCACATAAAAACTTACAAAATCGGCAGTTTATCATGCAGACATTCATTCCCATCCTGTATCTTCAACTTAAATGGAATTATTTCAGCCTATTACTTGCTTTCTCAAAGGATGAGTGACCTCTTTCGGTGCTTTGAACTTACATAGCCATGGCACCATATGCACAGGCTTCCAACAGTCAGTACATGCTCATACCATCAATAGATGATGATGACTAAAAAAAGTCCCCCTCAATAAATGGAAGGGTCCCATGTGGGAAGCGATTTCCTATGTAGGAAAGTAATTTCCCATGTGGGAACCATTTCATACAGGGAAAACTATTTCCTACACAAACATGCCAAAAATCCTACAGAAATCCCACATACTGATTTCCTATAGGAAATTATGTTGGGAATTTTTGTGAGGGAAGGAAATGGTTTTTATGAATATCATTCTTAGTGCTTGTAGAAAGCACGCCAAAACTAAATAAATCTCAAAATGCTCTTTGTGTATGTGTTTGTGTGTTGAACTCTTTTAAAAATATTATGAAGATACTTACCGTGTTACAATGAAACATTTTATAATAATATGAATAAAATGTTTCATAATAAGACCCAAGTTTGAATCGAAAATAGACCCAAGTGTCATACAGTGCTAAGACTGAATCCTGGATATTGCAATAAATCATTTTTTGGTTAAATATTTCGCAAATATGTCCATAGCATCATTCTATAACGCTAAAAGCAGTAAAAGTGAACAATTTCAATTTGTAAAAAGGTGCGTAGATTGGTACACACAGACGGATATAAGTGAGAAAAAAACTTATAGCAAAACAGTTTTGAAGTGTTAGAAATACCAACTGTAATTATGGCTCTGAACGGAGGCGCTTGCAAGCGCCCCCTCAGGCCGCGCCAGATGTTTAAAACTACATACAGAATTAACCACAAAGCTATCAAAAACTGTAGAACTGTTTTTGAAGAACCAAGCAAGAATGGGATTGGGTGTTAGATGGGTTTAACGACACACCAAAACGAATGTGTTATATAGTGTTAGCTAGAATGAAGAGATAAAAATCAACTAAGAAAAGTAAAGATGGGGTAAAATTCTACTAAAAACGTCAAGGCAAAGGCAAATGCAGGAGTCATGTCATAAAATTCTATAGAAGTTACTTTTCTTGAGAAATCCCAGAATGAGAGAAGGATCTGTGTGTTCAAACAACGTCTTCAGGTTTGGAACAGTGTAATACAGAATATGGGAGTATTCATAGCAGTCACCGAGAATGTGACTGACGCCTGTGCTGAAATGTTTGATCCAAATAAGCCTATCACATTGTCAGATGATGCTTCGCAATGGTCTTGGAGCAGTCTGCTACATGATAACATGCCTGTTGCTTTTGCATCAAGATGTCTAACTAAAGCTCAAGAAGGTTATGCACAAATGGAGAGAAACTCTAGCAATCTGCTTTGGATGTGAGAGATTCTACCAGTTCATATATGGTCAATCGGTAACAGTACATAGTGATCATAAGCCACTACAAAAAAATTGTCAAAAGCACCACCTATAGTGCAAAGGTTATTACTGAAGTTAATGAAGTACGAGCTGCATGTGGTTCACAATCCAGGTAAATACATGTACATAGCTGATACATTGTCAAGATCATGCCTGCCTAAGTAAGATGATGGGCTGGAAGCTAAAGTTCATTGTCTTATGTCAAATTTGCCTGTGAGTGAAAGAAGAGAACAATTTGTTGAATGTACGAATACAGATCAGACTTTAAAAGTCTCAGGTAGTGGAAAAGGGTTGGTCAGAAAACATAACTGGAGTACCTGATGAAATCAGAGAATATTGGGATTTCAGAGATGAAATTTACACAGCTGGTGGCTTGTTGTTTAAAGGTTCACAAATAATTGTACCTAAAGAACTAAGTTCAGAAATGATGACGAAAATTCATAGTATTTGGGTGTCGCAAAATGCCAAGAGTAGAGCAAGAGAAATATTGTTTTGGTATAGAATGCCTAAACATATTGAAGATCATATATCAAGGTGCTCAATTTGTCTAAAAAACATGAGAGCAAATACCAAAAAGTCATTGAAACCACATCCAGTTCCTATAAGGCCATGGCAAAGAATAGGTACTGATCTGCTCTACCTTGCAGGAAAAAAAAACTACCTACTAGTCATTGATTATTGATTCCGGAATCTATGCGATGGTGATGTCGTGTGTGTGTGTGCGTGTGTGTGTGTGTGACGCCGAGCTTGTAAACACGATATCTCACTATAGCAATGATGGAAACTTTTTATATTTGGTATACAGATTTGTCATGTCAAGAGAAAGAAGCCTATTGTTTTTGGTAGAGGTCAAAGGTCATCTGAGGTCACCAGAGGTTAAACTGCGAAAACCTCGTAAACACGATATCTCAAGATAGCAATGACCGACACGCTTCATATTTGGTACACAGATTTGTCATATTGAGAGAAAGAACCCTATTGTTTTTGGTGGAGGTCAAATGTCATACGAGGTCAAAGACCGAAAACCTTGAAATTGGGATATGTCAAGATAGTAATGGCGGATATAGATTTGTCATGTTGAGAGGAAGAACGCTGTTGTTTTTGGTAGAGGTCAAAGGTCATCTGAGGTCACCAGAGGTTGAACTACACAAACCTTGTAAATGGCTTGTAATCACGATATCTCAAGACAGCAATGACAGCCACTTTTCATATTTGGTATATGGATTTGTCATGTCGAGGGGAAGAACCCTATTGTTTTTGATGAAAGTCAAAGGTCATCTGAGGTCACCGGAGAGCTACCGAAAAGCTTGTAACCACAATATCTCAAGATAGGAATGAATGACACTTCATATTTGGTGTATAGATTTCTTATGATGTAAGGAAGAACACTATTGTTTTTGGTAGAGGTCAAAGGTCATCTGGGGTTACCAGAGGTCAAAAACAAAGTTCCCAAGGATTCCTAAGATTGTCATCTGGGGTCACAAGAAGTCAAAAGGCAAATTTCCCAAGTTTTTCCAAGATCATCATCTGGGTCACCAGAGGTCAAAAGCAAAATTTCTCAAGAATTCCCAAGATCAACAACTGGGGTTATCAGAGGTCAAAAAGCAAAATTTCCCAAGAATTCCCAAGATCCTCACCTGAGGTCACCAAGGAAAATTTTCCAAGAATTCCTCAAGATTTTTATATGGGTCACCAGAGGTCAAAGAGCAAAATTTCCCAAGAATTCCCAAGATCGTCATCTAAGGTTTCGAGGGGTCAAAAAGCAAAATTTCCCAAGACAGTCATCAGGGTCACCAAAGGACAAAAAGCAAAATATCCCAAGTATTCCCAAGGTTGTCATCTGTAGTCACCAGAGGTCAAAAAGCAAAATTTCCCAAGAAGTTTCAAGATCCATTGGAGTTGAACCCCTTTCAAGACACTTCCGTTTTCTTTTTTGTTATATTTGGTGGGGTTCAAAGGTCATGTGAGGTCAGCAGAGGTCAAATTGTTAAAACAGAATGATGTAGTTAAGAATGATTAATTTGAGGGATAAACCGCAGTGCAACAAAGCATCCCTTTCGGCAAGGAATCGCTAAGCCTTTGGGCTTTCTGGTTACTCGAAGTATGTTGAAGTATGCCAGTTGGATCAAACGATCAGTGACTGTGATTAAACATATTTGCAAGACATGGGTCACCAGAAATTTTAGTATCCGATAATGGCCCCCAGTACAGTAGCTCATTGATCAAACGGTTTTCAGTTGAATGGGATTTGGAAATGTTACATCTAGTCCAGGTTATCCCAAATCAAATGAAATGTCTGAAAAGGCTGTTCAAATAGTGAAGTAGTGCAAAGTCATGGAGATCCTTATTTAAGTCTTCTTGAAATGCAGGAACACCTTCATAGATGGACAACTAGAAAGTCCAGCTCAGTTGCTTATGGGAAGACATTTAAAGTCAATTTTGCAAGTGTCACATGAGTAACTGAAACCAGAAGGTTACAGTACTAGTGTTGAACAACATCTAAAACAAAGGCAACAAAAGCAAAAAATGTACCCATGACAGGTCTGCAAGAGATTGAAAGTCTCTTGATAGGGGAAATGTTATAAGAGTGAGACAAGATGGAAAATGGGAACAAGGTGTTGTGAAAGAAAAGTCAAAGCATCCTAGATGGTATCATATACAAACTCCATCTGGTGAATATAGGAGAAACAGGAGTGTTAGTTAGATGGGATTTAACGACACATCAATACAAATGTGTTATATAGTGTCAGCTAGATAAAAAAGGGTAAAGATAGGGAGAAACTAAAAAAAAGAAAAACATTGGGCAAAATGCTAAAGTCTAGACAAAATCAAATGCGGGAATCATGTCAAAACTTTCTGTAAAGTCCACTTTCTTTGACGAATGGGGAGAAAAGTTATGTCATTGAGGCCATGAAAGTCTCCAAAGCTTTATTGTTACAGACAGGTACTATTTAGGTATATAGGTTTATCCATATGTTCAGTTCAAGTTTCAATATGTACCTAATTCTCTCAAAGGCCGATGTGCATGTCCACGCGGGCCACCATTCTAAAAGATAGAAGTTATAGTTACAGAATAGACTTCATGCTAGGTTTCACATACAGTAGCTTACCTGAGCCCTTTATTAAAGTGTTTCAAGTACGACCAGACTTATGTGATCGTACTGCAGTATGATATTACAATTAGGTCGAGTTCAGGTTCTTAGTCGCAGGTGAAAACCAACCTTCCCAATGGTTTCCCTCCGTGGTACTGTATGGGTAAAAGGGGCAGTAGTGTACACCGTTTAACAAACGTGTAGAGTGGATATTTATATGATGACGTGCTACTGAAACTGCATCTTCGTCAACACCACACTGAATCTATAGGTCATCAATCTCAGGAACTGTGATTATTTCCTGCCAAAGTTGGTAGAATAGTTGGATTCAGCCTCATATTGACCACATTTTTGTTTCTCCATTCATATTGCAAAAATTAATTCAAGTTCCCAATTGTAAGCAAATCAACCAAGGTCTTCATTTTACCACTACACGATTGATATTGTCATTTTATTTGCTTATTTTCCTTAGGTATTTTGCCCCTTTTGTTTTAATTTTTGTTGCGTGTGCACAGAGACTGCGAGTCCTGTAAAAGAGTAAATACCGTTTTGAAAAAAAGGGTCTGCGCCCAATACGAGTTTCTGTTACATACAAGCAAGAAGTCAAATGTTCGCGCATATAGTTAGTGAGTTAGATGGGATTTTACGACACACCAACACGATTGTGTTATATAGTGTCATCTAGAAAAGAAAAAGGTACAATGTTGGGGTTAAAAAAAAAAATAAATAAAAGGGCAGGGTCAAACTCCACTAAAGGGTCCAGGCAAATGCGGGAGTCATGTCAAAAATTTATACAGTTTACTTTCCGTTCGTTAGTAAGTTAGATGGGACTTAACGACACATCAACACTAATGTGTTATGTAGTGTCATCTAGATAAAAACGGTAAAACTAAAAACTAAAAACGCTGGGCAAAATCCTAAAATGTCTAGACAAAAGCAAATGCGGGATTCATGTCAAAACTTTCTGAAAAGGTTACTTTCTTTGAGTACTTTCCCTGAGAAAGTCCAAAATAAGGGAAGGGTCTGTCTGTTCAAATAAAGTTTTCAGGTCTGGTACAGCGTACTTCTCGCGAATATGGGAGTATTCATAACAGTCAACGAGAGTGTGACTGACGGTGACAGCACAATCACAGGGCATACAATATGGTCTCTTATCCCCGTGAAGTAAATAGGCATGGGTAAGGTAAGTGTGACCGATACGAGCCCTAGTCCGAACTAAATCATCTCTCCATTTACTGGGGGTTCCATGTCCCCAGTTCCGACCGTTAGTTTAACTCTGTACAATTTGTTTTCGGGGAAGGAATCCCATAGTTCTTGTCATTTCGATTTTTCAAAGCCATTGATCTTACGGCGGTAGTCAGTATGAGGCAAGTAGAGATTGGTGACGTCCATCTGCAGGGCTTCTTTAGCCAGTGCATCGACTTTTTCATTCCCTTGTATCCCCACGTGACTAGGGACCCATGCTAGCACAACCGATTTTTGTAGTTGAACCAAACTGGAGTAAGCTTCACGGAGAGCTGTTACTGAAGGGTGTTTTAGCTCATGACCTTTAAGTGATAAAAGGCTGGATAGTCCGCGCATATAAAAAGATTCAGTGCTGCAAGCAGATACCATGTATATCCAGTTACTGCTATCAGATGCTCAGTCCTACCGTCCAGTATATCTGCCCAAGAGGTATGGTGCGTTCAAATTTTTTTAGTAACACCCTGGAAACTTCCGTTGTTGCATGCACGCATCTGAAGGGATGGGGGCACACATAACCATTGGCTTCTCCGTTGACTTACACAATTTTCTCTCGGTTACATGCCCTCCCCCCCCCCCCCCACAGCCCTGTCGAGGTTCACAGTCCAGACATGCCACCCCTTAAATGATTGCTAACGAATTCTATCATGGCACTACAAATTTACTATAGCATGACCGTTTAGATTTTGAGCTGTAAGGGGATGAAGTTTAGAGGGTACATATCCACCCATATTAATCCGCAATGTAACGGAAATCACCGCTTTCTTCTGACAATTTTTAAACCGGTCGAAATCACACTCACACAAGGTAAATTACGCATTGTTTACTTAGTTAATTAAATTTTAATTAATTACACATTATCAATCCAAAGCTTAATCTTTCCGGAGAAATTTCATCTACAACGCTTCCTAATCCAGTAATTCTAAATACCAGAAAGAATAAGAAATGTGTCTATTATGGTTATGGTTTATGGAATAGAAATTACACAAACTTTATCGCAGCATTTGCCCCAAGAAAGGGTGCAAGAAATTATTAATGGCATGGGTAACGTGCCTTCTTCAACTTCATTATTATCATATTGTTATGGTAGTTTTCAGCAGCAGTTTAAGATATAATTTGTATAAAACTGTACGCCGGGCGGTTCAGAGGAAAAAGCTCGCAAAGTTTGACAAACCAAGATTATGTGAGGCGAAGCCCATGAGGTCGACCTTTTCTAGCTTGATTCCAGTTTGTATTTGGTTACATCTTCAAGAAACATTTGTTTGGCCTTATTAGTGTACTTCTTTAAAAACATGTTTAACAATTAACACCTAAAACATTTTTAACACCTTATATCTTTGTACCATATAACTATGAAAGTATGGAAACTTTCTAATGTTTGGCTCAGTATAGCAGCTGAGATGATTTCACGTTTCCAACTGAACATAAAGGTTCTGATAACTATGCAGTTATCATGACGACTTGGATTGTTTTCAACTACTCCAGAATATCACATCATCAAATCAGGATGCACTAATGATTTCATTTGTGTTCTTATCCCATTTTGAACCATTATCCACATGGTTTGTTGTAGTGATAGTATGAATGTTGAGGGCCATATGATTCAAGCTTATCCAGCTTCAAACTGAATTTTTAATCCGTTTTGCAGTTGTAGGGTTGTATGCCTATAGTAAAATAAAGTCCCTGTTACATGGTACAGTTACATCCAACAAGGTGTTATAATGTAAATTATGCAAGATTTGTCTCATTTTACAGTTGTGGGGCAATAATAGCTTTTGCTTTCGTATTTTAATGTTTAAAGTTTACGAGGTTACATCAATATTAGTTTCTATTTCTGGAATATGTGAATGATTACTGTTCATTGTATTTTTCCCATTGTGGAGATTACTAAATAACGCAAGAAAAAATCCGTTATCTAATATTTCTCTCAACATTTTACACACATTGCTACTGTACCTTACATAAAGACCATGGGGGAATATGACTTCCCAGAATGTCTGCAAAAACCATGCAGTATTTTCTGCTCTTTTACTGACTCCCACGTCCTGGGTACGACGTTAAACTGCATCCATGCAGGGTGAGGAGGTCGTGTGTGGCGAGTAGTTTGTCCCCGACTATCGTCTATAAATACGCACATAAGACCGTTATTACACATCGTACCACTGGTGGGTTGTCGGCGCCACAAAACCGAGTAAGCCCCTCCATGGTTGAGCCCCCTGTGGGCTGTAGAATATGCCCACGGTATTTCCCGCCAGCCGTAAGAGGCGACTAAAGGGGAAGGACTTGCACCGTATTTAAACTTTGCTTGACACTATATAACACATTTGTGTTGGTGTGTCCTTAAATTTTATCTAACTAACAAATGTTACTGACTCCCAACTAGAACTGACTAACATAATAGCAGAGATGGTAACAAGTCATTTTTGCAAGTCCAAGTCAAGTCGTACGCCATTTGGTCCCAGCACAAAGCAACTCACAAGCATCTTCACACAAGCAGAAGTGCAGTCATAGGTGTAGGACACTCCTACTGATGTAACTCCTGTCACACGGTGAGAGAGATAAGGGTGAACCTGAAAAATCCAGATAAGGTCACATGAACTGCTGAAAGTCCAGTAGTAGTGCTCAGAAGATTTGCTCGTATCAAACGCCTGGTTAAGCAGAACTTGTAAATAAAACGATTAGCAGTTGTATTCATTTAATCTGTTATATATGGTTGACTACTTTGAATGTTAAAGATTCAATTCATTGAAACAGTATTTGCAAATAATAGTTTGATGCTAATCATACAACCTCCGTTTCTAAATGTTAAGATACAGCCGTATCACGCAGACTATGTGAAGGTTATTAACATGTTTTTGTTTCAAACAAGTTCACGGGGAAAGGTGTGTAACATAATTGGTATGCTACCTGACATGTATATGTATTCATGTTAATAAAACAGAAAATACACACTGTACATATACTGGAACCGAAGTGAACGTGTCTGTAGTTTTTGTGTTACGACGTGGACCGAACGGACATTACAATTACCTTCACGTGCAAAGCTCCCAAACCAGACAAGGTACTTACAGCCATGCTTACACTGCAGATGAATTATGGAACTGCAGTGAAATAACTTGCATACGATATGCCAAGGCTACTGTTGTAGGCCCACAAGAAAGAATCCGTCAGATGGAGGATACAATACAACAGACTGGTAAGCAACTTGAAGAGGCTAGGGCAACTATTTGGGAAATAAGAAAGTCTGCTTCGATTAATCGTTTTCTATATCAGACATATCTGCCTCCGATGACCTTATCAAAATGTACACTGGGCTCCCTTCCTATGGGTACCTAATGAATTGAAGCCTCATAGAACATTACCGAGGCAAAAATCATTCATTCACATTGAAAAACAATATCAATTATGTGATCATGAAACGGTCTGTCAAAGACGTGTTTTATCTCTGAAAGATGAGCTATTTCTTACGCTCACAAAATTGACTTAGAAAGATTTCACACACCAATATTTCTCGAATTATTTCCATGTGGCTACCATTTTTAGCACATGAAGTTGAGTACCTCATCTACTGGCAAACTAGAGAGCAAATTTTAAAATACTATCCATCATGTTTCAAAGCTATGAACGGATGTGTTACGTGCTTTATTGACTGCACAGAAATACAAATTCAGAGACCCTCATTAGCATTTTCAAATAATCATGTTTAGAGCCAATGCAAATCTTCCCCTACTCTCCAGAATCTAGTAAGCATTACCCCTGGGGGTACCATTTCACTTGTCTGGCAAAAAATGGTGAAAATTACAAATTTAATTGATCGGTTGGAAGGTAACATTCTTTTGGCTGAACGGGGCTTTATAATTCAGGAACTGCTTCTACAGCGCCAACGGACTTAGTGATACTACCCTTTTCTACAACTGCGTCGAGTACCAATCAGTTAACAGAGGGAAAAAATGCAAAGACACAATGAGTTTCGAATTCTCGTATCCACTTGCAGCGTGCTATTGGCTGCTTGAAAGAATTTGTTATGCAGGGTTCAATAGTACTGACGATTGATATGATGGAGGCTGGATTAGTTGTCAATTTGCAGCCAGACCTCGTTCCCCTTCATTCGTAATTATCTTTAATCTAATTTTTTACATTCAAGTTTTACATTCAAGCTAGAATGAAAGATGACTCGAAATTAAGCAGGTTCGTACACCATATGGAAAACCTCGAAAGTCCTTGCTGGACTAAGGCTTCACAGTAGGTGACAGACTCCTGTAATGAAACATATTTTAGGACAGTCAACTCAACTTGAAGGTCGCCATTTTAACGTTTACAGGATCGAAGCCACAGAGTAAGTGCAATTCCTAATTAACATGCAAGTGATACCTCTTCTCTGCACACAGTACCCTTGTTTTGTCTGGTTTCCCAACCCCCACTTTCACTGGAGTTATTTTAGGCTCGTCACATTCAGCTAGTCTGAACCCTCAGTCCCATTTCCATAAAAATAGTTCATTTCCTGTGTTGAGCTCTTTCCCCACTCCAAAGATGGTGAGGTTGGATTGCCAAAGTTATTATGTTTGCTAAAGCAGCATGAAATTTATTACTAAATGTGTAGTGGGGTTACCAAAAACAGTATCACTGCACAGTTTGCATATATATATATATATATATATATATATATATATATATATATATATGTATATATATATATACACATACATAACCCTAAATGGTCAGGAACGCCCTAACGTTGAATATATGTCCAATTACCTATGTGACGTACGCACGTTTCATTAAATAAAACAAATAAATTGGTATTGCGCAATAAGGGTGTGTACACATAACATACCAATTCTTTAAATGCAAGATATGCACCCGGAATTTCAATAGTAAATTAATACATAACTAGAATTATATTATGTATTATATATATATATATATATATATATATATATATATATATTATACATAATTAGTACCAAATACTTTCTGCATTGAAATGTTATTTAGAGCGTCAGATCAATCCTTGAAAGTCACGCTAATTACATAAGACTTTAAAATTTTACAATATTTCCATATTTACTACAATATTTACAAGTTAACAGTCACCGGTCCCCACTGCCCGCCGAACGTCGATCTTACTCAGCAAACGAACAAAGTCGGCCTCAACCTGCAGCCTTACCTTCGTCCTCACCGACGCCAGGACGACATCCGCAGGACTCGCCTCTCCCCTTTATACAATATTACATAGGTATATTTAGCCAGCTTTATGGTGGCCGAAACAAAGACAAGTATACCGCAAACACGTGTATTGCATGGCGGGGGTGATAGACCATACGAATCGTAGTCCATAAGTCATGACCTTTCAGAGATGTTTGACACCACCGATGGCTAGGGGCCCGACCTGTCCTATGTATGTTTCTAGATGCCTCGAGAGATGTCTTTGGTGTGTTACATAATGCGACAAGTATTGAGTGAGATTTTTATGAGCCAAATCGCGAGTTGTACCACTGAAACAACTCATGACTCCACGTCTGGAGCTACATAAGCTGCTGTCCTTCTTGCAAAACTTGTTAAAACGATCACTGAAGACATGAGAATGAAGTTGGAAAAAGTTACCTACCTCACATACAGCATAACTTTGCCCTTAAAAGTGAAGAAAGGCGTTACAAGCTTTTGTTTCTGAAAGTAAAGGAGAAATCCACCACCTCACCGATGGTAGTCTGGTCTTGTGTTGTGTTTCAGTTTCGTTTGCGGGGTTGTTGGTCTTTGGTTGTTGGCCAAATGGAATATCCTTTCGCTGGTCTGGCCATGCCCGTTTGTTTAGCACGTAAAAAGCACACCTCACCGATCCTGGTCAGTGGTTTCACATACCAGGCGAACTCAATATAGCAGATAAGTCTTTCTAGAGACATTTCTATGGGCAAATTGCTGGGCAGATGGAAACAATGGCCACTGTCTCTCTTCTGAGAAGATATGTGATCATTCACTAAGTTTTAACCACACAAAGGTTCTTCCCTGACAGACTAGTCCAAAAAAAAAATCATTTTCGTAGTGACTGACTGCAGGAGAATCTCTGATTAAAAAAAAAAAAAAAAAACACACACACACAAAATAGAATTCCTTAAATATTTCGGTTCTTTAAAAACCTGAAGGCATGATGTAGAAAACCTCGTGGAATTGCGTTTGGTAAAATTTGAACGACATTGTTTTTGTTTCACTTTTAACAACGGGTTTTGCTTGCTATTAAGTACTGCACGATTAGGTATTGGCTTGCCCGAAAGTCCGTTTTTATTGGTTATCAATGTAGCTAAATGTGTACAGGTATTATCGTTGAAGAGTTAGGTCATATTCGGGTGCTTTTTAAGTGCACAGAAACGGACACTCTCAAACAGGAAGAACCAAATCCGTTAGGTCATATTCGTAAAGCTACGTTCGTGATAGAGCGATCTTAAATGGTCACAGAGAGAGCTTTTTAAGTACTTAGCAACAGGCACTGAGAGAAAAAAAAAAGAACCCAAAACGGACCGGAGCAAAACGCAACGGACAACCACCCACAGAATCGCCAACAATCTCCCACCACCCACACCCAGAATAGGAAACGAAAGAGACTTTGTTACCGCTAACAAACCATCAAAGATTAGAACAACACATGGACAAAGGCAACAACACGCCCGAAGGCAACCACAGCGCAGAGGGACACGAAGGGGGGGGGGGGTCCACCTGCCACACTCAATCACTATTTACAGAATGGTGACGGAATGTTACAAGTTTGAAAGAGGCTGCCTTCGCCTGCATGTCATGGACGGCGTTCGACAGGCGACGGGGTCTCGCGGTGTCCACGCGGGCGGGTCGTCAGGATAACGCATTATGCATATCTAAGCAAAAAAAAAAAAAAAAAAAAAAAAACGTACAGCACAACCCCATATCAACTCCCTACACAGACATCCGTATTTAAGAGTTCGGAAGCAAACATTGGCACATACTTGACCAAACTAAACTCATCAAAGCCGTTTTTGCATTGTCAATCACCATTATTAAGGTATTTGTTTTCGGATAAGACAGCTTCTAGCACCGTTACTGTTGACGTATTGTATTTCTATGAGAAAAGCGAACAAATTCGTTTGGCATATGTGAAGTTTCCTTTTTTTTACTTCACACCTTAACAGAGGCTCCAAAAGAGCAGACGAAACCTTGCAACCTTTACCCCAAAAGTTAAAACAGCGCAAACGTCAGCAGGAACCTAAAAATCATAAACTGCAGATAGCCTGCCTGCGAAGACAAATTGCCTTTTCTAAATGGAATAACGTAGCCAGCTGTCTCTAATCTAAGTCAGTTTGTTCCTCTACCAAGAGCAATTTGTCTCACAGATGGGGTACCATACAAATGTAACAAGGCTTCGTCTGCATCTGTTCTTCAGAAATGCTACCCATCAGCCTTTTCAAGTAATTTGGTACAGTCAACTTCACGCTGTTTCATCATTGATAGCATGTTTTTGATAAATAACACCCGTCCATTGGACTGTCATAAAACTTTCATTGATTATGCAAAATTTCTGTATAGGCGGTGGATTGCAGACACAGTCACATTTCTCAAGGCCTCTGAAATTCATTTAGTATTCGATCATCCTGGTAGGCATGATGCAACACCAAAAGACTTAGAAAGAAGCAGGAGAGACAAAGCAACGGACAGTCATGAAACAGTAGTTGAAGTTGACTCTAACACGCCGACACCACCTAATTGGGCAAAATTCCTTCAAAACAGGGGTCACAAAAGGCTACTAGTTCAGTATTCGTGTTGTGAAATGTTGTCTCTAGCCTCTAATGGATGCTACGTCCTGGGGACTAGTAGCGGCGGGTGGTGTTGAGGATGCTGGTATTGACAAAGCCTTCCAATTCGTCAATGGAAACTGTTGATGCCTCAGATTATAAGTCTCATCGCGAGGCTGATTCGAGAGTGTGGTTCCATGCTTCTCAAACACCGTGCTCCAATAATCATTTACAGTCCTGGCAGAGATGTTCTGCCCATTGACCTCCCCTTCATAGTCACACGTCTTGTTCATGAGTCCATCACAGTTAAGCTGACATGGATGGTACATAATAATCTGTACGTCAATATGAATGAGTTACTTGTTTACAGTCTGACCTTTCCTTCCAGTTGGTGGCTGATCAGCTGCCCAATGTTGGCAAAATGATGCAGATGCTATTCATTTGCAGTGGATGTGACTATGTATCGTATTTCAAGGGACAGACAAAGCGAGTATTTTTTAAAGCATTTCAGCAGTTTTGTAAATTCATTTCAGGTGGAACTCATGAGGGATATTTGCATCAGGTTCACTCTAGCAATTGGGAGACTGGGCTTCTTTCCTTTTACAGGCTGATTGGGTCAGTTTATTTTTTAACACATGCAGGGGGGTTCACACAGGATACTCCATCGGAACTTTTCACATCTGTTTTCACAGTAGGTATGACATCACTGGACCACCATATTGCATTTGTTAATGCTGTTAGGGATGGTCACTTCCACAGGATCAATAAAGAAATGTCACCTGTTCTTTTGGTAGCAATGGGGAGAATGCTATCAGAGTTGGGAGCACATGCCACAAATGCAGCAGTTAAAGAGGAGTCTGATGATAAAGAGAGCGCTATTGTTTTGCCTAGTAAGTGTTCCATTTCAGATAAGAGAAAGGAGTTGATATTGATTCAATTAATATAGTCAGGCATGATAAAAAGCCACACTTCCCATGATAAGATAACTTTCCTTTTCTAAGTTTAGAGCTGGTAATATTGTAAGACATTTGGCATCATTTAAAAATTTGAAGGTTTGGTTGAAGTGTTACCTGTCATCCACAAACCTGTGGACATTATTGCGACCCCTCGAAAATATTAACCACTTGCCTTATTTTAAGTTGTCTATGCTTTGCAAGTTTTTCAAGTTAAGAAAATTTCCTGTACTTAAAAATGGGGGGGGGGGGGTAGCATCATACAGAGTGGTGTGTAAAAAAGAAGACATTGTGATAACCCAGCAGTAAACAGATGCATTTTGTTGTCCGGTTTCGAGCTTCTACTGTCTAGATATGAAGTATTCAGAAAATGTTAAGGAGTTTTACGAGTTTGAAGACGACCCTCATGTTCCCATCAGTCTGAGTGAGCGCTGCGATTGAAGTGGTCATGGCTTAAAATTGTTCCGCCACTTCTATCTCGAATGAAGTTTTTTCCTTCCTGTCCATGAACATGACGTACTGAGAGATAAGCGCCAATTCGGCTTTCTCATTTCTACCTATATAAGGCAGCTTGGGTGGCGTATCTTTCAAAGTCCCATGCGACCCCTACCATCCTTCCTCCCACCCACAGGAAAAGCCCCCTTGCGGCATGTACTACTGAAAAACAACTGGTCTATCGCAGATTTCTGTTCTCTACTGCGCATTTCAGGATATCGGAAGATAGTCGAAATTTGACTGACAGTACTTCATTCTTGTCCCGACAACATCATTAATGCCCCTGAGCTTCAGCAGGCTTGGCAAGGTCCAAACTTCAGTGAGGCCCCTGACCATGATCAAGCATGCTTTCACGCTTTCGTAAATTGTGGACTAAAGATTTAAACACTGCCAGTGCAGATCTTGTCTTAACTGTTTACAGAAAATTTGATTTCTAAAGAATTTCAAGTTTGCTTTTCATATATCTTTTAGTTTGAATATGACAGTTAATGCAGAAAAATGGTGTAAATATCATTTTGGAGATGATTTTTACCACACAGCATGAATCATTTTTCCTTTTATAAGTTGTTTGGTTAGTTAATTTGTTTGTATATTTTTGGGGAAGTTATGTTTTGTTAACAATAAGATGTTCAATACGGTGCACATAAGCATGCGTGAATTCAGATGCCTTTGTAGTCTTTGCAAACACTGAACTTATCATTCTTTTCAATACAAAGTAGTGGTTGCACATAGTAAGCTTGCCAATATCTAGCCAATCTGCCAATCTTTAGTGAATAAGAACAAATTCCCCATATTCATAAATTTATCAAATCGTAATGTAACAGGTACACCGTGTACATTATTCACATTTCTTATTATTCACGTCCTGGGTAGGACGTTAAACTGCATCCGGTTGTGGAGCTTGTTAAAGCGTGGGGATAATGAGGTTACCCTTTGCCACAACTGCCTCCGGGACACCCTTGGGCAAGGTGCGCCTGTATTTTGGCCCAGTTTTTTTGTTTTTGTGTAAATAGTGTAAATAGTGTATATAGTGTACATACTGTAAATATAGCGAGTTGACTCCACCCCGGACCCCTCGTGGCAGGTGGACCCCGCCCCGGACCCCTTGGGGCAGTTGTGATGATTGTTTGGTCTGGTGTTTTGGTTTTTTGGTTGTTGTTGGGTGGTGGTGGTTTGGTGTTGTCTTTCGTTGGCGGTATATAGTAATATTGGTTTAGGGTGGCCGGGGGGAGGTTGGTTTGTGGGGTGTTGGGTTGGCAGTGTGTGTGTGGTTCTATTGTTGTAATGAACATAATTTTCTGTTTGATTTGGTGGTGTGTGGATAGTTTTGCCTTTATGTTCTTGTCCGATCCGGTTTGAGTTTTTGTTTGTATGTGCCGTTTCGATGCACTTAAAAAGCTATTCACATTTCTGTACGATTTGGCAAGTAAGTTGAAAATTTCAAAATATTCAAATAAAAACAGTTAAGTCAATATGTGCTATTTCTGGGATATTATTTCCACATGCGTAGAGGACTGCATTCTACTTTTGCCTAGTATTTAATCTGAAACTTCATTTTACATGCTTATCTCCAGGTGTTTACTGGCCAGCAAGGTAGAACCCGGCCTTCAGCTGTCACAAAATTTGCAGAAAGGAATATAACTGGGGGCTAAGTTGGTATTGATGTAGAAGACGCTTCTGAATATGTCCCTCCATACATTGCCAAGGTCATCAGTGATGAAGGCCAAAAACGTACGGTCCATTGGACGCAGTTGACTAACACCACTGCATGGAAGCCCTGGAATGTAAGGACTGGAAGGACAATACAGCCATACACAGACATAGTAGACATAACCTCAGGGATACTATATGATTTCCCTTGGCAAACAAGGGTTCTAAACTTAAGAAGCAGACTATGGGTACACTGACGGGAAAGTATCAACAGAAGATGGAAGTGCAGAACTGGATTTTAAAACATTTCAACATTTATGTCATCGGGTCATTTGACGCCATATGGTCTCCAGGTGACCATTAGTTGTTTACTTCAGATTCAGACTGATAATGTTCGCACATGTTTAAAACTTCAATGTGAATATAAAATAAACTTGCTTACGTTTTACGCCCAGGTGAACGAGGTTTCAAAGTAACGGCCGTCCAGACAGTATTGTAGAGTACAATATATTGATTTTATTATTTTTAAACGTACGCTCCTCAGGACAATACGACCATGGTACCTTTCTGACTTCGTGTTTGCAACCTGGGTTAGGGCATGCAATTTTACTCTGTTGATTCTTTACCGAAGGCAAGCATTTATGGAATCACACTGAGTAGTGTAAGTGGGTGCATGTCTGTGACGCACGTAAACATGATATCAAAAGTAACGTATCATTTTTGATGGAGGTTAAAGGTCATGTGAGGTCTCCAAAATGAAAAAAAAAAAAAAAAAAACTGAAAACCTTCCAGGGATGAAGTTTCAGGATAGCAGTGGTGGTTACTTTTCGATTTTTTAAACAGATTTATCACATCAAGAGCAAGACAGCTGGTGTTTTTGAAGGTCAGAGGTCACCAGCGGTTACGGACATTCCTTTGGTCAATATGGGAGGGGACACTTATGCTAAGTATATAGTCCATCAATGTTATGCTCTTGACATACCATGTTTGTCAGCACTTAAGGTTTTACCACATATACCGCAATGACCGCAGGTAACCTTTGACCTCTACCAAGAACGATAGGGTTTATATTTTGACTATAATGTATCCACATACCGATTATTAAAAGTTCCTCTCTCAAGATATCCAAACCAACGGTTTCAGTTATTTCAAGTTTTTGACTTGGCTATATAAGCCCTCCCCACACATGCTATACAAGGGCACGGTTAATGTTTCAAGGTCGTATATACATCTTTATTTCAGAAGGAAACAAACGCAGGTTATGTGAGTTGTACATGAAGGGTTGAACAATCGGCTACTGCCAATTCAGTGAATAATTTTCAACATTTTGTATCTCAGCAACGAGGTAAACGTTGAAAATGGGAGTTGCATGAAAGAAATTCATTTCCTAACCTCTAAAATATATATTCTTGTAATTCTAGTCTTCTGGGTTTCTTTTTTCAGGGTGACGTTATGGATATGTATGAAGTTAGAGGTCAGATGCATGGAACAGGCAGGTATCTTTCCCCGGCCAAACAAAAGATTTTCCGGGTGTCACGTGACTTTCGAGCAGGGTTAGTTAGATAGGGTTTAACGACACACCAACCCGAATGTGTTATATAGTGTCAATTAGAATGGGGAGTTGACATTCAACTGAAAAAAGTAAAGATGGGATAGAATTCAACAAAAAAGTCTAGGTAAATGCAAACGCGGGAGTCCTGTCAAAAAATTTCGATACAGGCCACTTTCCTTCAAAAAGCCCGGAATGAGAGAAGGGTCTGTGCGCTCAAAAAATGTCTTCAAGTTTAGTACAGTAAAGTACTTCTGACGAATATGAGAGTATTCATATTGTCAAGGAGAATGTGACTGACGGTGACAGCACAATCACAGGGGATGCAATGTGGTCTCTCATCCCCGTGGAGTAAATAGGCCTGGGTAAGGTAAGTTAGGCCAATGCAAGGAGTTCACCTTGACCATGACTGCCCTAGTGACACGTAGCACTGTCTGTTTACCCGACACAAAAATTATCCTTGGGGCTTCGCACTGGGCAGTTCTTATACAGCAACGGGGTCTCCCCAACGTGTCCAATAGTCGTACGAGGTTTGAAATAGTTCGAAGCGAACTATTTATTGAAGAATTACGGTCTCATTAACGAAACTGTATATTATCGGGTTCATTTTTTTCAATCTGCTAGTCAATTTTTGTAATGTAATAAAACTGATTATGTAATCGATGCTCAAAACAAATTATGACAAAGGCTGCGGGGTGACGGCGGAACATGCCTTGACTGTACGTAGTCTAGGCTGAGGTTACCATACACAAGCCAGTCACACCGTGCACATGTAGTATACAAATCCGTAAGTGAAGTGTTTCGCGAGGTGAACAGCGCGGATGCATGAAAATGAAATAAAGTACGTGTGTCGTCGCGTTGCATCTCGTATGGTACTCTTCAAGAAGGCATGAATGCTTGATCTCTCAATCGCTTAAGAGCAGAAAGAAATTTTCAGTTGGCCAGAAAATCCAAGCGGTGGATGAGCTCGGGACGTGGGAAAACGCAAAGGTGAAAGGCACAGTAGGGGATGGACACCATTACCTCGTTTCATTTGAGGGCTGGCGTGCCGAATTTGACCAAGATGAGCCGTTAGACTTCGTGCGAGAACCAGTGTATCCTGTGCTAAACAGTAAAGGTTTTGGTTTGATTCGGTTTCGGAATCTTCGAACAACCGAAAAAGCGCTTATTGCAAAAAAAAAAAAAAAAAAAAAAAAGTCTATAAGCGATCGTGGTTTATTCTGGTAAGCGTTTCACACTTCTTCAACTAAAAAGATCGCTAGACGAGTGCCCGCGATCTCGTAAAATCTGACAACTATACGCCCAACCGTTGTCTTCAAGTTTGCAAGTTATCTCTTTTTTACATTGTCTGCCATGTGCCAACGGTCCTTTCCAGCCTTTACTATTGTCCGTCCCGATTTTCCAATGTTGTGCTAATCTCATGCAACCGCTGCCGCATTTGAACTTTTGCTACTAATGTTGTTTGCCACGAATGTTGTTGGGCCACGCCCAAAACAATATCGGACGTGGTCGAGAGCGAAAAGTTATCAGAATTCTACACAGGATTGCTTTCGTGCCAAGAAAAATTCTTTGATTACATCAAAATTGGCCAATCATGTTCGTGAGGCAGGAAGACGTCACGATACACGGAGATGACGTATAATTTACTACGTCCTGTGTTCCAGAGGCAGGAGAATGGGAGAGAAAGGAATGATTTGGAACTTTTATTTTCAATTACTGCAAGGTCTGCTTTGTAAACTTCAAGCATCTTATCACTAATTAATTTATTTGTCCTGAACGGTTTAACAGCCTCAGGACAGCATTTTCAAGGCGCAGAGAATTTTTCGCTCAAAGTTAGGGAAAAGCTCTAAGGGTGGGGGAGGGTGTTCTGACAATTTACAGAGGGAACTCTGGTTTCGGATGAA